>WBND01000987.1:270198-283543 GCA_013398595.1 Tychaedon coryphoeus | reverse complement strand
GAGAGCCCCTTAATTTCAAAATTATAACAATAATTTAGAGAAAGGAAGTTTACACTCTCCATTTCAAAGAGAAGCTCCTGCCTTTATTGGCAGACACCCGTCCTTCAAACCAAGACAGGATGGCAGGTTCTGAACGCTCCTCACCTGGGCAGAGGGTGGTGCAGGTGATTTTCTGGAAGGGCTGCCCGTCGCAGAAGGAGCCGCCGTTGAGGGGCGCGGGGTTGGTGCAGGTCCGCGTGCGCTTCTGCCAGCCCCGGCCGCAGCGGTTATTGCACGGAGACCACTCGGACCAGGTGGACCAGCCACCATTCACTGCACGGGAGATGGGCACAGTTAACTCTGGAGCCCAATCCACCAGCTGAGCCTCGAGTTCTTACACTTTCTGTGACCCCCCTGTTACAGCTCAGCCTCATGAACAGCAAACCACAAAACTCCCTCTTGCGTCACCAACCCATGCCTGAGATGCTCAAGACTGCTTTGGTCCTTCCTCCAGCTGGCAAATATTTTTTTGTGTCAGGAGATCTTTGATTTCATAGCAAAGTTCAGCCAAATACAGCTTCTCTACTGCTTTGAGAGTCAGAGCAATCCATCTGGATCCACCCCTCCTACCCAGGTGAGAATGCTCGGAAAAACTTCCCCCCCTACACCTCAAACCTCTCCTTACTGGCTGTGGAAGCCATTGGAGGCTCCTGTTCTGCAGATAGGAGTTATCACCTAATGTAATGCACTAATCAGCTCCCAGGATGTGCCCATATTCCCCCTTGGCTTGGGGGACACTGCCAGCACCAAAGGTCCCCTTTTTGGCAGGGGCTGGTACCGTAGACGATGACGGCGGCCGTGGTGCTGCGGCGCTTGGCCACGATGTTCTTGGCCATGCAGGTGTAGTTAGCAGTGTCCAGCAGCCTGGCCTGCTTGATGATGAGGTTGTGGTCGATGGTGATCAGGAAGTTGGTGTCCTGGGTGGGGTCGATGATGTCCTCGTTCCTCAGCCACTCCACCTGGCAGCAGAGGAAGGGATGGGGATGAAGCCATCACCGAGATCAAAGATGTCCTCAGCACTTTAACCACTGAGCAAACAACCTCGCCTCCGACTGGATTTATTTCTCCTGGAAAACTGGGCCAAACCAGGCCTGACTGGGGGAGTGTTTTGGCCAAGGATGAGACACTGTGGCTCCCTCCAACACACAGCTCCCAGCGGCTAATGGAGCTATGGGTAAGGAAAGCTCCACTGCCACGGTAGGAAAATCCATCTGTACTGATCTTCCCAGCCCTCAGCTCCCACTGTGACCACTTCCACCCAGACAACTCACTGGATGCCCCCTTGTCAGATCTTCCCTTTGAAAGTGAGGGAGAAGTGTGCTGAGTGCTGCCCAAAACAAACCATTCTAAATGGGAGCTGACAGGAGATCATCCGGGATGGGATGGGAGGGATGGGGATGGGACAGCCCACCATGCATCCCTTCAGGAGCTGCTCACCTCAGCCTGTGGGACCCCCTCGGGCGGGCGGCACTGCAGCAGCACCTCGTGCTCCAGCGGGACCTCCTTGCCCAGCGGCTCCTGATCAAAGTTCTTCCGCAGGTCTGGGAGGGGAGGGAAAAGCCAGGAGTTACCATCCTGTCTTCCTGTTTCCCAGGATGGATTTGGGGCAGCACATGGTGCTCAAGGATGATACATTTCCTCCTTTATGTGCTTGCAAGCTTATACCCCATCCTGTCCTTTCCTTTTGGGGCTAACCTCAGCTTATCCACTCTTTCTTCATCCCTCCCAGCAGAGCCCCTCGGGATTTGGGGGACACAGCAGCGGCCTGCTCCAAAGCCTGGGAAGGAGCAGGAGCATCACTAGATGGTGCTGCAACCCTCTGCTACAGCTCCCAGACCTCTCCACGAGGCTCCTGAACACTCTGCTCCAAAAAACACCATGGAAGTGTCCAACCCCAGGCTCGAGAGGGTTTGGAGCAAGCTGGTCTAGAGCAGGGTGTCACTGCCCATGGCAAGGGGTTGGAATGAGGTGAGCTTTAAGGTCCCTTCCAACCCAAAACTTTCTGTGATTCTGTGATTTTCCCTGTTCAGACTAAACCCTTCAGCAGCGCAGCTGATCCATCAGCCCTGTTTTGGATAAACATGCTGGATTATTAGCAAAATCTGTTTGGGACGGGGGAAGCCTGGCTGTTCTCCTGCTAACTGAGCAAATTCAAATCAGGCTGACCCCCCAAAACAGCAGCTTAAGGTGGTGACATGTGACAGCAGGGGCTCAGAGCCGCTGATTCAGGCAGAGCGTGCAAGGTGCCACCCGCTGGATAATTATTAAGGATAATAAAACCCCAGGAAGCGCCGAGCGATGAGAAAACACCTTTTTAAAGGTGCTAACCCCGCCCCAGCAGGCAGAGACAAAGCTGGGGTGGGGAGAGAAAAGCGGGGTCATGCAGGGATGGGGTCATCCCAAACTGCTGCGGGAGGTTTGGAGGCGATGGAGGTTTTGGGCACTCACAGGCGATGCGGACGTAGGCGCGGCGGCTCTTGGTGGTGCCCGCCGAGCTCCAGGCCACGCACTGGCACCAGTAATCCTCCAGGCCAAAGAGCTCCTCCACCTGCTGCCGGGACACCTCGATCTGCACCTCCCGCACCAGCAGCCCTGCTCGGGGACAGAGGCACGGAGTCAGCAGCAGCAGGTGGGAGCAGGGAAACTGAGGCAGCGCCCAAGAGGGGCGGTGCAGGCGCAAAGCTGGAGGACAGGGGGTGGGAAATCACTGCATCCCTGTCTTGGGTTGCAGTACAGGATGTGGCCAGAAATGTGTATTCCATCACCAACTGTTGAAACTGGGTGGGGCAGTGACCCTTATCTCCATGGCACATACCATCTGCTAATGGGCCAGCTTTAAACCAGCTGGGGCAATCATCTCTATCTTTCCCACAACCCATCCTCCCTCCAGGAAGATATCATCTGCTGCTGGCCCATTCAGTCCCAGTGCATGACTGATAAAATTACATCATCCCACTGGGAGATGCTCCAGCCAGGGGGAGGAGACAAGCCTTTCCTACCTAGATAAAAACTGAGATTTTGGACAGCAAGGTACCCTCTTTCCACTGGATTCCAGAGGAAAACTGGACCTTTCCACATCATCCCTGGACCTTCAGAGGAAAACTGCACCTTCTACAGGAGCACTGCTCCAGCTGAACCACATCTGCCACTGCAGGAGGATGCAGCCACCATTTAATGGCACTGCTGCCAACACCCTGACTGACTGACAGGGTGTCAGGTTGTATTCTGACTCTGTCAGTGTTTTTGGGATTGTTCTTTGTAACACTGTATTTTTATTTTAATTTTCCTAGTAAAGAACTGTTATTCCTAATTCCCATATCTTTGCCTGAGAGTCCCTTAATTTCAAAATTATAATAATAATTTGGAGGGAGGGGGTTTACATTCTCCATTTCAAAGAGAGGCTCCTGCCTTTATTGGCAGACACCTGTCCTTCAAACCAGGACAATCCCCTTGGAGGATGAAGCCAGGGCAATGGATCATGTGGAACTGCCTCTTCTCCCCCCTCCCCAGTCCAGCTGAGCAGGACCAGAATCTCTTCACCATTTCATCACCCTCCTCCTCCACCAGCTCCCACATCACCCACATCCCTGTCTGGACCCCTTCCCACCCACCATGGTTTGCAGGATGCTTCCCCCAGGCTTTGTTGTGGGGAGAAACCCCCGCTGTCTGTGCCACTTGAGTACAAATATAACAAGGCAAATAAAATATTAAGGAAATCAGCCTGGCCATGGCAGGGGGGCAGGTGACACCACCACAGTCAGGGCATGGTCCCCTGGACTGCAGGATGCTGAAACATCAGTGACCATCACCAAGGGCAGGAGGAGGGACTCAGGCTTTACTTTTCCTTATTTTAAGCAATACCTGCCCATTTTTTTTTTCAGTTTCTATTTTGAAAAGGCCTCAATTTCACAGAGATGGAGAGCTGCACGCTCCCCAGCTGTAATTTTGTTACAGCTCACTCCCAGTGCTGTGAGGAGCAATTACTGTCTCCCTGCCACCTTCCTGCAGAAGAGCTGACAAGGAAATACAATTTATTTTGTCACTATTCAGGGGATAAAAAAAAAATAAAACCACAACAAGCAAACCCCAAAAGCAAAGGTATTTGGGCCAAGCACTTTTGGGAAACTCAGGGATTTTAAAAGGACCCAGGATAGAGATATGGCTCCAATCCATCTTGTCTGTCTGGGAAGCTCTGGTGGGATGAGCACCCTGGAAAAGGTGGGAGCATCCTGCAAATGCCCTACCTCTGTCCTCGCTGAAAGCACCAAAAACTGAGATCATGGCCCACAAGAGTGACTTCCTAAGGGCTTCCAGGCACCCAGACAGAGCCCCTCCTCACCCAGCTGAATTATCCTCTCTGACTTGGCCTATTTTTGCTTTCTTCCGCATGAAATGTTTTGGATCAGACGCAGCCAGAGCATTACCGAGCCAGGCTCATTCAAGACACGTCATCTTTAAAGTTCCTATTTTTTTTTTACCCTTTTCTTCTTAAAGGTCCCTTTTTCCAAGCTTTTAACCAAGGACACTTAAAAACTAACCATGCTAACCCGTGCCTTTGTGCCTGGCTCTGCCCTTTCCAGCAGCTTTCCCGAACAACGTTGGGCGCTGCAAATGCAGATTTTTTTAGCACCTTAAACCACTTTGGCTCCAGTTTTCCTTGGGGAGGCTGCCAGGCAGGTTTTACATGCATGGCATCACCTGCAGGAGCTGTCAGTTCACTCCCTGAGAGCAGCAATGCCATCTCTGGGGCCTGGATGAAGGAGGTGTGTGCTGCTTCCTTCCCAAACTGCTGGCACACTGCAGACTGCAGCCTGAGAGGGAGATGCTGGACCAAAGCAAAGGAGTTCCCACAGCAACAGGTTGCCCAGATGGATGCTCCATCCCTGGGAGTGTTCCAGGCCAGGCTGGATAGGGTTTGGAACAAGCTGGGCTAGTGGAGAATGTCCTTGCCCACGGCAGAGGGTTGGACTAGATCATCTTTAAGGTTCCTTCCAATCCAAATCATCACACAAGTCCATGAAATAGAGCATTTCTTTCCACACTGCACATCACTACGGCATGAGAACCCTCTCCTACAGAGAAATGAGTCCTAACAGCAATTAGACAAATTAACAAGGTGGGGGGATTCCACCCAGGGCTGGACCACACCGCTCAGGTGCTGCCACCAGAGCTGGGAGTCCCTGACTGGGAAGGTTGGAAAGCTGGGAGGGTGACAGGGCAGCTCCACTGCTCCCTCCTTGTCCTGGTTCCATGATCTTCCCCTAAGCATCCTCCACTGCAGCGTGCAGGGCACACAGACCTTTGGCTCAACCCACTGTGGCCAGATGTTATAAATAAATTTAAAACCCCTTGGCAAAGGCTGCTCGGTCACTGACCAGCACTGACTCTGCCCTAGAGTGGTGAGAGTTTCAAATCTGGCCTCTGCAAGAGCTGGGAGGTGGAGATGCACCCCAAAAGAGAGAAACAGAGTGTGCCCTGCCCCTGTCATGTTCCAGAGAAGCAAAGGGACATCTCTGGGCATCTCTGACTATTTTTCCTCTAGAGGAAAAACACCCCATGAATGGCTAAAGCAGCTTTAAGAGGAAAGGCTCAAAAAGCTGCAGAGGAAAGGAAGGATCTTCCCTTTACAGAGATACACCCAGATCAGCTCATGGCTACTAAAGGGTGGAGAGCAAGAGATACCAGGGAAGGGAAAGGCAGTGGGAAAAATCACAGGGACAAGGGGAGATTCTGTCAAAATGCTGGGGGCTCCTCCGGGCTGGTGAAGACTCTCCTCTAAGCCCAGCCTGCCTTCCAAAGCCAGCACCAACGCAGTTCAAAAGGCTGCCTTGATTTAAAGCCCTCCACATGCTCAGGGATCTGCAGATCCTACAGGGGAAATGTTTTCCTCCACCCCTGATCAGCCACAGGTACCAAAACTGGTGCAGAAGAGATGGGTGCTGAGCTAAAGCATCCCAGTCTCAGCAAACCTACTTGATTACATGATATATCCAACCCCACATCTTGTTCTTGTTGCCAGGATGTTTCAAGGCACGGACCCAGCAGCTCTGCAGAGCCCAATCCCATGGAGCAAGGCCCCCCCTAAAATGCCTAAGCCACCTTCTCACCCTGCTCCAGGCAGCCAGAGGCTGACTTATCCTCTGAGGCAGAAAAGAGCTCATTTGCCATCAACAGGCATTTCAAATCCTACCTGCAATTGCTCTCATTACCCATTAAACACTTAATCCCTCTGCGAACCTGCATAAGCTGCCAGCCTTTGCCACCCCTCCTGGCAATGACTCCTACATGTTGATTAGGCATTTTGCAGGAGAGCAGTCCCTTTTTTAATTTTTTTAAATCAGATTTAAACATGCTGCCTTCAAAATCCCTTTTAAGAACCCCAAGTCCTGCAGGAGGGTAAGTGTGAAATCAGGCTTGGGGTGACTTTCCCAAGCTTCTGGGGGAGGATGTGGTGGCGACTGCACCATCATGGTGGGTAAGAGCCCAAAAGAGGGATGTGGGACTCCAGATTGGCTCCTTAAAATGCTGTTTATTGTATCCAGATGATGCAGCAATTCACGGGTCGTAGGTGACGAGAGCCCAGCCCATAGCTCGTGGGAAGCCACTCTACTTCTGGTTACAATGCATTATACACTTTTCCTTGCTGAGCATCCTAATACATAACAACCAATCAATACCTTTACTATTACCTGCAGCCTATCATAACTACTAACATTATGATATTCGTGTTACTATTTTCCAATCACAAAAAGCTAGTGTGTTACAGTTTAAGCTACAAGCTGCTTTTCAGTTTTCTTGCAGTGGAAAATTTTGAGACCTTTCTTTCTGCTTGCAACATGGCATTTTTTGTTTGCTTGTAAAAACCTCTTGCTCGATAAAAACATCTTTTGTTTGAGGTAGGTTTATCCTTTGCTCTGAGCTATAAACCCCTTCCAACTCACATGCTAACATACTAACATACCTTTGGCCTTCTTAGTTATGCAGTAAGACTGGCTCAGCAATTCTTTTCTTCTACATCAAAACTTGCTCTCATTTCTATTCCTTTTTCAGATTCTACATTCAAAGATCTTTCTGTGAGACTGTCCTGTCAAATCCTTATCCTTTCCAACAATGGAGCTTTCACCAGGCGTCTGGGAAGTCTGTCTGGAGGAGAACCATGGGCAGTGTGGATGTGTCTTGGGTTGCAATACGGGATGTGACCAAAAGTTTGAATTCTATCACCATCTGTTGAAACCAGGTGGGGTAGTGATCTTTATCTCCGTGGGAGATATCCCCTGCTAATGGGCCAGCTTTAAACCAGCTGGGGCAATCATCTTTATCTTTTCCACAACCCATCCTCCCTCCAGGAAGATATCATCTGCTGCTGGCCCATTCAGTCCCACTGCATGACTGATAAAATTACATCATCCCACTGGGAGATGCTCCAGCCAGGGGGAGGAGCCAAGCCTTTCCTACCTAGATAAAAACTGAGATTTTGGACAGAAAGGTACCTTCTTTCCACTGGATTCCAGATAAAAAACTGAACCTTTCCACATCATCCCTGGACCTTCAGAGGAAAACTGCACCTTCTACAGGAGCACTGCTCCAGCTGAACCACATCTGCCACTGCAGGAGGATGAAGCCACCATTTAAAGCACTGCTACCAACACCCTGACTGACTGACAGGGTGTCAGCTTGGATTCTGACTCTGTCAGTGTTTTAGGATTGTTCTTTGTAATACTGCATTTCTATTTTAATTTTCCTAGTAAAGAACTGTTATTCCTAATTCCCCTATCTTTGCCTGAGAACCCCTTAACTTCAAAATTACAATAATTTGGAGGGAGGGGATTTACATTCTCCATTTCAAAGAGAAGCTCCTGCCTTTGTTGGCAGACACCTGTCCCTCCAAACCAGCACAGGGCGCGGCAAGAGGGCGAAGCGGCGAGCGGGGGAAGGCAGAGGGACGGCTTTGCTCACCGGTGACCTCGTCCAGGCTCTCCTTGGTGACGTGGTCGTTCTGGTTGACCCACTCCCCGTTGCACTTGAAGTAGATCTGTGTGGCAGGATTGGCACGGCACACCAGCTCCACGGGCTTGTTCTTGACGATGTAGGCGTCCTGCGGCTCCAGCAGAAAGTGCGGCAGCGTCTCGGCCGGCGCTGACGGGAAGGAGTCGGGCAGCACATCGCTGTACTCCAGCCCTGCCAGGACACCAAGAGGGTCAGGAGGAGCCCCACATCCCCATCTCCCTGATCCCTCCCCGCCCTGCACGCAACAACAGCGGAGGATGTGCGGAAAAGCAAAAAGAGGGTCCCCAAAAAGCAGCAAAGCGCACAGACAGAATCACGAGGTTGGAAGAGACCCTCAAGATCATCCAACTCGTGTCCTAACACCTCAACTAAACCATGGCCACATCCAATCTTTTTTTAGACACATCCAGGGATGGTGACTCCACCACCTCTCCCTGGGCAGATCGTTCCAGTACTTTATCACTCTTTCCATAAAAGCTTTTTCCTGATATCCAACCTATATTTCCCTTGGTGCAGCTTCAAACTGTGTCCTCTCCTTCTGTCAGCTGCTGCCTGGAGACCCTGCAAACCCCTGTGGGCTGCAGAGCTGTGGGATCAGTCCTATATGGCCATTCCCTGAGCCCAAAGCCTGGGTGATCTGACCCAGGGGAAAAGCAAAACAAACCCAGGACCAGGGATAGTGATGGGGACACAGAGAAGATCCAAAGGGGGCTGATGTCCCCCACCCCAAGCCTCCTCCTCAGAGCCCTGAGGAATTCACAGGCATGCTCCAAGAAAATGCTGGCAGGGCTAGTGCTGGGAATGCTGACCATACCCCCAGCACAAACCTCAGACATCCACACCTTCACTGGAGCTGCATTTGGGACCTCACACCCTGCCAACACCTGGATTCAGCATCACCCAACAGGTGAGAGACTGCTTCCAGCCCAGCCACCTCCAGACAACGTCACCCAGAGGTGCCACCAGGATTCACACTATCCCAGAAAACGGTGGTCACACAGGAATGTTTTCCATTGGGAGTGGGAGCCTCAGGGTGGCTCATTCCCAGCAACAGCTTGGGAAAGATGCTCTGACTGAAGCTGAGCATCATCTGCAGCAGACTTGTTTCCAGTTCATTGAGATCAACCCCAAATATCACAGGAGTAATAAAAACCCCCACAGAGGTGCACAGGGATGCTGCTGCTTAACCTGTTGTTCCTGGGAATCTCACTAGCAGTCAGGTCACATCTCCAGGCTTTTCTTTACACTCAAAGGAGTTATGAGCTTTTCCTCCTCCTCTCTTCCCCCAGCCAGAGCTGTGATTCTCAACTCCAGGCACTGCAGCGTGCAGGAAAACAGTAAATATCCCCAGCCCTGTGATAACATCTCCACAGCTGGCAGGGAAAAGAAAGGAGCCCACTCCCTTTATCACCCTTGGCAAGGAGCGGTGCTGCACGGAGAGAATCAGAATCCCAAGCTGGGAGGAGGAGGAGGAGGAGGAAGAGAAAAAAAAAATATATAATCAGATGCACCAAGAAAACAAGATGACCGAGCTTCCTCCTGAGCAAAAATCAGTGAGGGGAAAAGAAAAAATGCACGAGGTCAGTCGTTTAAAATCCATTTAGGAAAATTGACTTTCCATTTCCATTTAACACAGCACTAAGGGAGAGCGGTAGGACATTTGTCATAATCCATTAACTGCTCTTTTGGAAACAATGAATTAAACTCCGGGCTAATTTCTCTCTCTCTCTCTCTCTCTGGCTGACTCTTCCCCACCTCTCTGCTGCTGGTTATTTCCTCCCCCATCTCATTTGCAGACCTGTAATTTTCCCAGGCCCCGTGGCAGGCAGGGAGACAGGGAATGCCAAGGTGTGGGACCCTCACACTGCTCTTGTGACCACCTCCTGCTCAGCAGCCTGTCACAGCAGCAAACACCCCCTTTTTTTCCCCTCACCCTTTCAATTTTTCATCCACTGGGCTGTTGTTTTGTTGGTTGTGTGTTGAGTTGTTTTTTTTTGTTCCACGCCACGGCTCTAAATTCCCTGGCAAAGGGGGCTGGCAGGAGATAATGGAACTGGCAACAGAGGCAGCCAACAAAACTTCACTCACGGGCTGCTGTGCAAACCTCCCTGATATGATGCTCCCTGCATCCCTGTGGCAAAGCCAGGCCTGAGCTTGGCAGCTGGGAATGGGCAGGGGTATCCCAAAGAGCCAGTTTTGGGAAGGATGCTCCCCATGGAGGCGACACGCCGAAGCGCACGTGGCCCTGATCCAAAACTGCAGATCAGGGGGAGAGATCCCTCTCCAACAGCCAACAGCAAGGATCTGTTCTCTCCCACCTCATCACCACTTTGGTGATGCTAAACAAGACTTGAGGTCATCCAAGAGGATCTGGGAGCTGGGAGGGGATGAGTCACGGCGGGATGGGGAGGAAAATGCCGGATTTGTGACTCACCAGGATCGTCTGCAGTGGGAGCAACCTCGGACCCCCAGAACAAGGTTTGGGGCTGAGACACTCCTGGTGGTACCAAAAATCCCATCCAGACCCTGCTCCAAGAGGGAGTCTGCCCAAATAAATGCTGGGTCTTCCAGGTTCTTCTCCACATGGGCACAGTGATTTTGGGGATGAGAGCAGGGAACAGGATGGTGCCACCAGCCAGATCCAACATCTGCTTTTGGTGGTTACAAAAACCTGCTGGGTGGGTTTAAGGTTTGAACCCAGAACACCTGAACCTTTTAAGCAAGGAGCGTGCTGGGAAAGTTAAAATCCTGCAAACTCACAACAGCTGAGAGATCTTTTGTTCCTGGCCAGGAAAGATCTGGGGCCAAAAAAGCAGCTCTAACAGGAGACAGGGGAAAAGGATGATGGGTTTTTCATGGCAGCCTCACAACTGGGGCTCCAACCCCACAGATTCCCCAGACTCACAGATAGGAGCAAATCAAGGGGGAGGGTGATTTTTCCATTCAGAAATTAGCTGGGAAAAAAAACCATTTGCAGCTGGGCAGGGTGTTTTCCTCCAGCATGAAACGGCCGCTGCTATTTAAACACGCTGGGGAAGAATTAAGGCATAGGAACAACGGGGACTTGGGATGAGAAAAGGGAGGAGAGCCATGCTGGGCACATTTATCATAAGCCATCAAGCCAGCCTTTTATCCCTGTTCCCAACACCCGGCCACCCGCCGCATGGGAAACCTCTCGCTCTGCCGGCGCTCATGGGGGGCCCCCCAAAAAAATCCCCACACACTGCTGCTTGTGCAGGAACAACTGCTGCTGCTCTGTGCTCTGACTGCCCAGCAACAACTGCAAAATAAAAAAAAAGGCACTTTCCCAGTGGTGCAGCCCCATCACCTCCAGAGGCCACAGCGGCTCCGGTCCCAGCCCAGGTGACAAGTGTGGCACGGTGACAGCAGGAGCAGCAGGCACGGGAGATGCTTCTGCATGGGAAAGCAGGAAAGGAGCCCTGCACAGCCGGGATTTCCAGTCCTGCAATCACACCAGCAATAAAACTCCCAGCAGTGACAAACTAATAAATATTTGAGAGCGCGCTCCGCTGCCTGTAATCATCTCCCTGGCAGACGTCTGCAGGGGGTTCCCATCTGCTGGCTTCCCTCCTTCCTGCTGGAGCTGGGTGCCTGCTTCCCAGATCTCTCCTGGGGATTTTTTTTTTTTTTTGGAAGAGTCCCAGGCTGTCGCCATCCCACAGTCTCACACTAGTTGGGGCATGGTGTTACGGGGTGTCTGCAGCTCTTTGGGGGCAGCTCGACCCACGGGACCAAATCCTGAAGCCTTGGGGATGAGTGCAGTAGGAGCAAGGAGAGGAAAAGGGAGGAGGGGAGCAGGCACTTCTTTTCCTCTCGCCATCCCTCATCACACATTTTAATCTGCTGGGGCTGAGCTGGATTATCCGCAGCATCTGTTCCCCGGGGGGCGATTTGCAGATGTTTGCCGCCAGCGTTTGCAACTTGTCAAGATCCTTGACCCCAAACCCGTCCCAGCCCCAAAAGGGAGCAGCACCAGAGCTGGGATCCAGCCTTAACATCCCCCTCCACCACCCCAAAAATGCTGCACCCAGCCAGGGTGGCAAAACCTCCCCAGGCAGCAATGGCCGAGCAAACCTCGCCAGGAAAGCGCTAAAATCCTCTCTCCTGCAATTGTTATCCCTCCAAATATTTGGAAGATTACAGGAGCATTAGTGGCTGCCCATCACCCACGGCCACCACCATCCCTCCTCCCGGTACCAGGCAGGCAGGGATGCGATGTAAGGATGCAGGGATTAGGCTGGGACGCCTGGGTTTCTCCTGCTAAATCCCGGTGGATGCTTTAACCCCTTCTGTCTCCACCTCCCCACGTCCCTGCCTGCCTCAGGGCAGGCACTGGCTCCTGGGAAGGCTTGGCAGGGAATAGTTAAACCTGCCAGGTGGGTTAAAATCCTCCTGTAGAAATGAAAAAAAAAATATATATGACAGCTTATCTCCAGCACCACAGGAGGAGTCATCTGCCTTCCCAATCCCTCAGCAGGGATGGGAATGGCTCTGGCTCCAGAGACAGAGATGGAGGAGATGCTCCAGCCACCAGCCTGGCTCAGGAGGTGCCTGAAAGGCTGGAGCAGGGCTGTCCCCATGCCCCAAATCCCCCCTCCAGGGAGAAATGTATGAGCAGGCTCATTTAGAGATTAGTGCTGTTGCCATTTCAACTCCGGGAAATTTTGATGCTGGAGCCACGGCATGGCTCCCTGCCATTCCAGAACCCCTGCTGCCAGCCCTGCAGAGGGACACAAAGGCATCCCACCCCATTCCAGCCCATCCCTGAGCCCAGGGGGAAGCAGCATCACCAGTCCAGCCTGTCCTATTCCCATGGGCTCCCCATGCCAGACTGCCACTGGGACAACTTTGTGTGCAGCGCTAACAAACACCCAAACTGCACAGAGCCCACACAATCCCGTGCCTTGGAAGGCTGGGATTGCTCAGAGCCAGGCTGGGAAGTGCTGACGAATGCGAGATGCAGGGAATGTAACAGGTCCCCAGGGCTGCAGCTGGCTGATGTAACCCCCGGCCTCATTAACTCAGTGTGGCTCATTAACCTCTCCCTCCCGGCATGGGACAGCCCCAAGCTGCCAGCAGAAGCCACAAAACCCAGCGTGGAACCTTCGGGATAACCGGGGGGACGCAGCACCCGAGTTAATTCAGGTTCAAAGTGAGAAGGGGGAATTTGTGCAAGGAGGGTGGTGAGACCCTGGAATAGGTTTGCCTGGAGAAGCTGGGGCTGCCCCATCCCTGGAAGTGTCAGGCCAGGCTGGATGGAGCTTGGAGCATCATCCAG
>WBND01000987.1:220021-230910 GCA_013398595.1 Tychaedon coryphoeus | reverse complement strand
AAGAGAAGAGAAGAGAAGAGAAGAGAAGAGAAGAGAAGAGAAGAGAAGAGAAGAGAAGAGAAGAGAAGAGAAGAGAAGAGAAGAGAAGAGAAGAGATCAGCACAGCCACGAGGAAAAGCAGGGACCTTCCCAACTCCATCCTCCCTGTGAAGCAGAGCTGGCAGGAAAGTTGGAAATTGCCAGCAGGGATGAATTAGGGAGAAGGAAATAAAAGCCACAGCAGGGCAGTATGAAAGCAGCAGTGCTGTGGAGCAGGTGCAGAGGCAGTGATAATTCCCCATTCCTTCCAAGAGAGGAACTGGGAGTGCCCAAATCGAGTTACAGGGCAGCAGACCTGGGGAGGAACAAAGGACGGCGCTTTCCCCACGCCACCCGTGATTAAATTATGGAACTCCCTGCCACGGGGTGCAGCCCAAGTGGCCCCCAGAAAGCATTTAGGCAAACTCCCGGGGTCTGTCAGGGTCTGTTAAACATGATGGAGCAGCCAGCTCAGGGAGTCCCTAAAGCCCAAGGCAGCACAAGGGGCTCAGCAGACCTGCAGGAGTGCTGGACCAGCGCAGCCTGGGAGATAAACAGCCTCTAATCACCTAAATAAACCATGGCCCAAACCCCCCTGAGGGCAAGGAGAGGTTAGGGGGCTCAGAAGTGCCTGTGATGATGCTACAGGATAGGCAAAGAGGGGATCCTGGAGTTTCTGTCCATGTCCCAGTGCAGGGGTTCTCCAGGATCCCTCCCCAGGGATTTTGGGCTGGGGCTGCCCGAGGGAGGATGAGCAGAGCTGTTTCCACAGCTTCAAGCTCCTGCTCAGGAAGGAAAGGAGGAAGAGACATCCCCCCTTCACCCCTGTGAAGACACCACATTCCAGACCCTCCTGCCACAAAAGCAGCCCCAGCTCCTCACTCTCCACCCAGCGTGTCAGCTCAATAATTTATGGTCCAGGAGGGGCAATAACCATCCATAATTCACGAGCAATAATGTTCTACAAGCCGGGACTGGCAATTTGGACCTGAGGCTGCCTCATGCCACTTCCAAGGACTCGTTTCCTCTTGCCAAAAGAGCCAAAAGGCACGAAGGCAGCAACCACCCCCAGCCTTGAGGGGCAGCCTGGTGACAGCAGGTGCCTGTTCTTTGGGTTTCCTCACGTGCTGGTCTGAAAATGATGGAGAAGCCTTGGATTTTGGTCTGCCAGGCTGACAAAACCCAGAAATTGTGGGGTTCTGTGTTGGTGGGGCAATGACAGAGGAGCAGGGCAGGCTGTGCCAGCAGTGCAGAGCCCTGGCATCCAGCAGCAGCTCCTTGCAGCAGTGCCTGGTGTTTTTGGTGGTGCTCCCTCCCAGCAGTGAAGGGGATCCTGTGCCACAGGTCCCAGAGCAAGATGAACGCTGGAATCTCAACTTCCAAGCCTGATCCACGGCCCCAGGGCACGGGATCCAAGGGATAACTTGGGATTGGGGGTGGCAGGAAGGAGAGGGGGGGTTTGCCCTCCAGGAGATGACAGAAGCATCACAGTACCAGCAGGGGAGGAGGGAAACGTGAGCCATGGAGTGCTCAGATTAGAAAAACACCTCTTGCTCGGCAAACCCTGTTAGTCAGACGTAAAACACGGGTGAAGCAGAGCATGCTGGAGCTCCCTCGCTCCTGGGGGAGATGTTTATTAACTCATCAAAACACACAGGCTGCTGTTGCCAGCAAGAACCTGGAGCGGCAAGGAAAAAGAAAAAAAAATAAAAAAAGAGAAGGCAAAACAGAAAAACAGGAGAAAAAATAAAGATCACATGTGAAAATCATTGTTTGCTTCCCTGTGCTTGGCTGGGGATGGTCTGTGGAGGGTGCCTGAGCCTGGATCTGGGAGCATCCTCCTGGAGAGGCTGGGCAAGAGGTTTTTGCATGGCCTCTCACGCTTTTCCAGGAGCCACTCCCTGCCCTTGGTGTAATTGGGCCACTTGGCACACCTGGCCCGACATAAATTGCAGCTCCTGAAATAAATAAGGTGGTAGCTGGCAGTGAGACACCCAATTAATGCTGGGATAGCTGCAGTCATTACATCCCAGGGACAGTGGAACAGGGAAAGGGAGAGCAGGGCACAGCTGCTGCAACTGTTTTAAAGGTGTTTGGTTGAAGTGCTACAGATCAGGGACTGACTTTTCTTCACCAGTTATTTGCTGTTGCTTTACTTGCCTTGAAAGGGAGACAGAGGATGAGCTGAGGGGTGGTATCATTATCCAGGGTTTTTGCCAGGAGTATCCCTCTGAAACAAAGCCTTGCTGCTCTGAATAACCCAGATCTTCCAAAAGTTGCATGCCACAGGCAGCACTGACAGCTAATTATTGTGATCCCAACGGGCCTTTTTGGCCTTGATTCATAGAATCCTACAAGGTTTGGGTTGCAAGGGACCTTAAAGAGTCATTCCAACCCCTCCTGCCATTTCAGGGACACCTTCCACTATCCCAGCTTGCTCCAAGCCCCATCCAACCTGGCCTTGGACACTTCCAGGGGTAGCCACAGCTCCTCTGGGCATCCCTCACAGGAAACAAATCCCTCCCAATATCCCACCTAATCCCCACAATGAGGGTGGCCATCACAGACCAGGGCTGTGGTACTTTCTGTGGGGTTTTTCCAGCCTCTCCAGCCTCCAGCACTGTCAATATGTACTTTAGAGAGCAATTTACACCTAAAAACGCTCCCCTCCTGTGAAAGCTCTGCCGTGCAAAACAGCAGATGGTGTTTGAGCACTGCAAAATGGAAAATATATCTTTAAAAGAGAAGATACCAGAGTTGTCTTGGCGCGACGCGGGCGCCTCGGGGTCTCCATTTGCAGCTTTCTGCATGGGGGAAAAATAAAAAAAAAAGAAGATGGCAAGTGCTGTGAGATAATACTGGTGGAAGGAGGATGCTTTTCCTGAGGGGTCCTTGGAAACTGTGGCTTGGGAACAACCCAACAGGATTCTGCAGGAGGTGCTCTGACACCAACAGCCCTCTTGGGCCACCACACGTGCCCAGCTTGGGGTGGGACAGGAAGCAGAGCAGGCTTTTTCCTCCCTTTTTCTCCCTCTCTGGTGTTCATCAGATGAAATGCTGTTTATGGAGGGGTGGGAGAAACATAAACCAGCCTGCTCCCACTTGGGGCTGCTGGGAGAAATGAGATTTGTTGGGATGCTGACCCTTCCCAGGTCCCAGCTCCAGGACTGATGCAGCAGGAGATCCTGCTCCCAGAACCACACAGCCAGTGCTACCCCAATGCTGCTTTTATACACAAAACATCAAAACTACTCCTTAAAAACTCCTCCTCTCTCTCCCCATCCTGGAAGCAAAACCCTGCCGAAACTCCATCCTCCGGGCAACGTGAAAAAAAAACCCTTTTTCTCAGAGGCTTTCTCAATAAAAAACCTTGAATGCTGCTAATTTCCAAAATAAACAAGCAAATCTTTGGAGCAGCAAATGCAAAGGGCCCTGAAGGCATCTTCTAAATGTCAGGGAAAAGCATCAGCCCCGACGCGTGCCCGGCTGTCGCTGCCTGCCCGGCGCCAGGCACAGGGGACATCTTTGGGAACTTCGGGTTTGCTGGGAGAAAGAAACCCCCAAACCTGCAAAGACACCCCTTTTGCAGCTGCTTTGAAGCTCTGCAACAAGAAGAAAAAAAAAATATCATAAATCGGGCTCGGCTTCACTCCTAGCAACGACATTTTGACAGCTTCTATTTCGGGGATGGCTTTATTGTTTTCCCCCTGGCCCTCAATTAATGCCTAACCTCAAAATAGCTACGAGCCAGCAGGACTTTTCCACTCACCAGGCTGTGAGCTGCTTCCCCCATGGTGCAGATGCTCATGGGTTGGGCTGGCTGTTCCCAGCCTGGCCCCAGAGCTCCAGGCCAGATCCCTGGAACAAGGACGACCTCCCTGCTGAAGCCAGATGCTGAGGCTCAAAAGCCAACCTGGAGGAGAAAAAAAAAAAACAGCTTTGCAAACCTGTTCTCCATTGTTCTGTGCTCAAGTGTGTGAGGCTCAGGAGGTGCCCAGGAGAAACACAGGCTGGGAATGCTCTGGGGGATGCAGGGAGGAGGATGGAGCCAGGGCTGATGGTTACATTCTCCACTTGATTTTGGAGGCCACGTGGAGAGCCTTGAGGGTATTTGGGTTGGAAGGAGATGGTCTGTGAGGGCCTTTCTGAGCCAAACCCATTATATGAACTCACAGCATTCCCTGTGTGTCACAGTACAAGCTTGCTTGTTACTGGGCAAATGGTTCTCCAATTTCAGTCCAATTATTTATATTAAATGCAGTTTCATTAGTTAGTTCTATCCCTTCGCCTTTTGTCCATGATATTAAATCAAAAAGCAATTTTCCTTCATATTGTATCTCCCATCCTGGTAAAAATTGGGTCCATATCTGGATCAATGGATGCTTTTCTGTGGAGATGTGTCCTCCCATGGTTTCCTTAGCTCTCTGCTAGTATTTTTTTCTCGTCTCTTTTCTGGATGACCAGTTTTCTTCCTGTCTCATGGATGTTCCCAGCTCTGGGCCAAAACGTTCTCCCATCTCTAGGACGATCCCTGGCTCTGGGCCAGCTGTTTCCCACCACTTTTTCTGGGTGTTTCTGCCCTAGCTCATGGCTAGAATTTCCCCCTGCCTCTCTTTCTGGACAGATTTCTGTCTCCCCCTGCTTTCACAGGTATGGTTAAATCTCGAAATCACGTCGGGGTCACCAGTTGTAACGTGACAGTGCTGAGTCCGAGACAGAGACACAAGCACTCCCTTTCTCATGTGACAAAAAGCCCTTTATTGGTCTGCACTGCTCCTTAAATAACTTCCTTACTGTTCCTCGGCAAGCACTTGTGATTGGTTCAAAGCTCAGGCTGCCCAGTCTCTCCTGCCTTTGCAGCCAGGCAGGAACCCATTGGATCAAACCTCTGTCTGTTTCCAAATTTGTCCTATCACTGTTCCCTGTTGCCTGTTCAAGCAAGCTTGAGCTGTGACTCCTGTGGTGCTGGCTGAGCTGGACAGCCCCATCCAAAGGGATGTGCAAGGATATCCCACCCCAGACCTCCTTGGGCTCCCTGCTCCCACTGCTGCTGAACAAACTCCTAAACAGCCCTCTCAAGGTTACCCAAAGGTGGTTAGAATTTAAGAAAAGCCCTGTACAATGCATAAGGCTCCTGCTGCAACATCCACCCCTTGGCATCAATGTTCTGTCAATTTTCCATCACCAGCTTCAATCCTGGTGGTGCAGACGGGCAAAAACACACATATTTACACAACCAACCATCTCCAGTTACCTCTTTTCCCACATAATTTGGTAGCCATCAATTAGCCCATGCAGACATTCCCTTCCCTCTGCTCTGGGTGAGCCAGCAGTGCCCCCAGCTTCCCTCTGGGAGCGGGTGACATGGGAGGGGCTGCAGAGAGCAATCCAGATGGAGCACAGAAGATGCTGGGCACCCAACCTGAGCCATCCCAGAGCTCAAAGGCTCCAGTTTATAATTTATCCTATGCTCCCACTGCAGGATGCCAGCTGCCCTTTCCCCCTCACCCCATTTCCCACTCAGCAGCCACGTTTCTGAGCCCACACCAGACACCACTCCCACAGCACGCTGGCCCCAGGTGCTTTTTTGAAATCTTTTCCCTTTTAATTCCTATAAACAGGCTCACCAGTGTGAAGCACTTGCCTGTGCCTCTCCTGGCCCCACTAAATGACCAACAGGTTGTCCCTGTCTGCCCATCAGTCCTCACACAGCTGCCATGGAATGAGGGAGGGAAAGAGCTCTTGCTGCAGTCATCTTTTGATTTCAGCACAGCTAATGAAGTTAAAGGAGACCTTTCCTCTCCCCCCAGCCTGAGCTGGAGAAGCCAGAACATTTTAGCTGTTATCTGATTTGATGTGCAAAAAAACAGAGGGAGAGGGGAAAAGGAAAAAAAAAAAAAAACCACAACTCACCGCTGGCTCCTTCTCGCCTTTAATTGAGGATACAAATGCCAGGCTGATTTCTGCTCTCCTTGAAATTCCCTCTGTCAGTACAGGACTCCCTCTGGTTCAGGACAAAAAAATTGACTTTGTGTCATGAACGAAGTAATTATTTCCCTCCACAAATGAATATGGCAATTATTTCCCTTTTGGGGAGGGGAGGGACCTGTGTGAGGTTGGAGCTGCTGAGCAGAGCCCTTCCCAGAGCAGGGACGAGCTCGGGCTTTGCTCAGCAGTGTTTGTCCCCTGCTCACACCCTTCCCTTTCCCAGTGCTCTGCTCAGCTGGATCCCCAGATCCAACTTCAGAGCAGCCCTTGAGCTAGAATCTGCTTTCATCCCCCTGGGTCAGGAATAAAGGACATTTTCCCCTGTATCCCTTCACTGAGGAAGAGCAAGGATAAAATCCCACCTTGGCTATGTGCACAGGGGGATGACTGGATGTCTCCAGAATCCCAGGCTGCTTTGGATGGGAAGGGGCATTAAAGATCCCCTATTCCATCACCCCTGCTGTGTGCTGGGATGCCATCCAGGAGGTTCTCCTCCAGCAGCAGGGCTGTGTTGGGAGACAGAGGCGTGCCACACATTCACCTTGCAACATCCTGCCTCCTTTTCCCCCTGGGCATTCACTCCATGCATGCTCCACTCTGGCAGGGAAGGCTTCACCAGCTCATAAATTGTTTCTACACCAGCTCTGGAGCACGTTGCAGCTTCTGCAGGTGTTAAAAGCCACCATAAAGAACAACACAAATAAAGTTATTTGCGGCCAGCGCCGAGATCTCTGAACCCCAGGAAAAACAGTGACGAGGCAGCAGCGTGTCCTGCAGAGGGATGAACCAGCACTGAACCAGCAACTGCTTCCAGGAATCCCAGGCAATCCTGCAGGAGCACACACTTCCCCACATGCCAGCACTCAGAAGCCTTGTCCTTGCACCAAAGGTTGGAAGGAAGGATTTCAGGCAGAAAAATCACATCCCTACTGCCATGGCCGTGCCAATTCTGACAGCACAAGAACAAGGAGGATGGTAAAGGAGAGAAAATTGGTAAAAAAACTGTTTTTAAAATGTATTTGTTGTATGTAAGGCTGTCACCTTACACACAGTCTAGAGGATTTTACAGTGAGGGTGGTAAAATACAAGCACAGAGGGGTGGAAGATGACACATCCCTGGAAGTGTCCAAGGCCTGGTTGGATGGGGCTTGGAGCAAGCTGGGATAGTGGAAGGTGTCCTTGCCCATGGGAGAGTGCTGGAATTAGATAATCTTTAAGGTCCCCTCCAACTCAAACCATTCAGTGATTCTATGATTTACAAGCAGACAAAAATCCTCTACGAGTTATTTACCTGCACAAAATGTGTTTATTTTACTGCTGACACTTCCCAATTGGTTTCACTGCCAGTGAGACCCCATCTCTTCACTCCAGGAGTTAAAACCACAGGGCACAAGCGCCAGAAAGTCACTTGAAGGTTGTGGGTGACCTTGGAGGGAGCTGGACATTGCCTTGTTGGCTGCGGCGGCAGGAGCGTGAAAATGTATTGCAGCCCTTGGGCAGCCTTCAGTTCTCATTTAAGCTGTTAATCAGAGGGGGAGAGGGAGGAGAGCAGCAGCAGCCACAGCTTTTCCCCGCCAGCCTGACTGGGAAAGTGTGAGTGGCACTGGAAGGGCCTGCAGGACACGGGTGTGGGAGCAGGAGGGGGGAGCAGCTCTGCCTTCTGTGAGAAGGAACAGCTCCAGGAGCCAAATATTCCCTTCTTCTTCCTCTTTTTAGTCCTTTCAGGGGTGGAGTTACCCTGGTTTGTTTTTTTTTTATCCCATGGGTGGCATCCCCCCATTGCTCTGCCTGGCAGTTTGGGGCAGCTTTGTGACCAGAGGGATTTTGTGACCCAGGGGACCAACACTAAGGTGCAGGTACCCCAGAGCATCCCACCCTCTCTGTGCCACGGCAGTGGGACCTTGCTGCTTCCAGCCCTCATGTCACCAGCTGCATCTGCTGTCCCTGAGGAACAGTGCAGCCCCTGTGGGGACCTGGCTCAGCCTGTCCAGAGAAGCTGTGGCTACCCCTGGATCCCTGGAAGTATCCAAGGCCAGGTTGGAGCAGCCTGGGATGTGAAAGTTGTCCCTGACCACAGCAGGGAGATGGAACAAGAATGTTCCTTAAAGTCCCTTCCAATCCAAACCCTCTTGGGCTTGTATGACCTTGGGCCATGAAGCTGTGGGAGAAGGACAGAGAGGGACACAGGCACAAAGTCCTTGCTGGAAGAGTGGGGCTGGTGGCCTGGGCTGCCTAGAGAATTATTCACTCGAGCACAGGTGGGATGCTCTAAGGGAGAGCAGACAGAATTTGAGCAGAGAGTCCCTCCCCTCTCACCTGCACCTCCTCCAGCACCACAAGGGTTAAGATGAGTCTATTACTGTTTGCTTGTCACTTTGTCGCTGATCTAATGACCATCGATAATAGCTGAATAAGAATTGATGGAGAGATGGATTTAATTAACCCCGGTGTCAGCAGCTCGCATTGCTGTCTGTTTGTGTTAATGGAGCAGCTCAGGAAAAAAAAAACCCTCCTGAGCTTTGTGTGGCTCAGCCTGCGGCAAGTGAAACACTCCTATTCATCAGCTGCACCCTCCAGGTAAACCCAGGCTGTGCCACATGGCAATTGCTTCCTCCTGTCCCCAAAAGAGAGGAATAATCACCTGCTCCGGCGCGCTCCGAGTCCCAGATCCGTCCTCCACCCCATCCTCGCTCCCTATCCCGGCTGCTGCTGCCTTGGGCAGCTCAGCTGAGGTCTCTGCAGGGCTGGCAGTGCTGATTTTGGGAGGCTGGAGGTCTGTCTTTAGCAGGGGGTTAGATCAAAGTCCAGCACAAAGGCAGTGAGCTCTGTGTTTCCTGACAGCACAGAGACACAGGCAGAGAGGTTTTCCCAGCCAGCCAGACATCCTCTGGCATCCTCCACATCCCCTGGGGCCTCCTGCAGCCTCCTCATCCAAAAATCCAGGTGTTGCATGCACTCCACTGGGGTTTGTCCTCTTCTTCTGGGTTTCAGGCTGGTTTGGGAGGCGGCTCCAGGTGAGCAGGCACAGCAGCAGGGGCTGGACACTCAGACCAGACCATCCCAGTCCCACTGACGGGGCTGGTCCTGCCCACTCCGTGACTGCAGCTGGAAATTAGTGCCTGGCCCCTCTTCATCTGACCCTCAGCAGCAGCAGAGAGCAGCTCACAGTGCTCCTCATCCCCCTGCCCCTGGCTTATCAGGAGGGAATTCCTGCCTGGATGAAGGGTGGGTGCATGGCCCTGTGGATACCTGTGGATACCTGAGCTTGGTGAGGAATTTCCTGGCAGCAGCAGCAGCATCCAGCACCCCCAGCTCACACACCCATTTTCCAGGGCAGAAATCCACGGGTGCAGCCCCCTCCCTGGGCATTATCTCTCAGGGCAGGCTCAGTCTGACACCCACCAGGTTTCCTTCACACTTCCCCTTCCTCTCATTTTCGGCTGTGATTGATTTTCGTGTTCTAACATGCCTCCAGCCTTGACCCAGGCAGCTCTGGATCCATCAGGATCCCCCATGGTCTGGGGATGCTCTGGGGTGGTGCTGGTGCCATGCCTGGCTCCTGTGCTCGCTGTGACAGACCAAGGCACGGCTGTCTGAAGGAATAAACTTCCCTTGCCAGGCTGAAAATATTCCTTCCCGTGAGAACAGCAGCGCTGTCTTGTGCCTGGCACTTCCAGGTAGGACAGGACACTGAACTTCCATGGCAGGAGGGCACTGAGAGCACCCAGTTGTTGGCAAACCCATTTCCTGCCCCGAAAAATCTGGAGTTTCCAAGAGCTTCACCTGCAGCCCTTGGAGCATTTTGGGTGTGGATGGGGAGGGCTGCTCCTAGTGATGCAATGGGACATATGGATCACTTCCCCCCCCTACACCAACACCTTCCTCCTCTCCCAGCAGGGAAGAGAAATAGCTAAAATAGGCAAAGCTGGCAGTGGAATGCAGAACTTATCCTGGCCTCCTCAACACAGCCCCTGAAGCAGCAGAATTCAGGAATTGGGGAACCTGGGAAGAAGCCCAAGACTGAGCATCATCCCAAGTCCTTCCTAGCCTGGCAGAGCTCCCAGCTGCTGGAGCTTTCCTCCCCTCAGAAAACCCTCAAAGTATCCCACATTTTCCTCTTCTAGCCTCGTTTTCCCAACAGAGCATCAGTGGCTGCCCACAGCTCCACTTCATCCCCAGGAAAAGATGGGCAAGGCCCAAGCAAGGTCTGTGATGCCCTGGAACAGCCTGAGCCTTTGGAAAGATGCTGATTTAGAGAGGAACAGGCTTCCTGTTTTGCTCATCCCTGTCCCAGACAGAAAGTACCTTTGCCAAGTACATCTTCAAATCCCTGCCAGTAACCTGCAGTCATGGAATACGTGAGGCTGAGGAAAAGAAAGGGAGAAAAAAAAAAAAAAGTCCAGCAGAATTTAATTTTGAAGATCCAGCCAGTCTTATAGCTTTTCAACTGCTGGAGCAGGTGAGCCAATAATAAAATCAACTGCCCAGAGAGGAAATGAATATTGGGTTTTGTTCCAAAAGGATGAGTTCAGCCAGCGTCAGAAAGAAAGGAAAAAACAATAATCATAGAAAATAAAAGAAGAGTAGGAATTGTTCTGTGACAAACGCATTTTGACAATCCAGCTGAAAGGGCTGACAGAGTTATGAGTGAGGGGGAGGAATTACTGATCTCTGAGTGTCATCTCACTTGTTTTTCTTGATTCAGCCTGGCCCTGCTAACAATGTGTGTCACTGCCCAGCGCTGGGAACATCCTTTGGCGAGTGACACGTGGCGCTCCCCACGGCACAGCTCCTGCATTTTACCTGCCAGGGGGCTCTGCAGGGGGACCTGGATTTGGGAAGGTCACAGGTGGAGGGGCTGGGGTCTCCAGCCACACATCCCC
>WBND01000987.1:195385-208120 GCA_013398595.1 Tychaedon coryphoeus | reverse complement strand
AAGCCCTCCAAGGTCAATTCCAGCCATTTCCCTAGCACTGCCAAATCCAGCACCCACCCATGTCTTCAAGGGCCACATCTGCACACCTTTAAAATTCCTCCAGGGATGCTGACTCCACCTCTTCCCACGGACTCTGGAGTGGGACATTACTTCCTACAGAGTGCCAAGAGGTTGCCTGAGCTCCAGGAGATACTGGACAAGATCAGAATACACAGAATAGGTTTTGGAGTCAGGTACCCCCAAGGAAATGTCTGAACTGAGCTGAGCAGAGAATCATCTTCTCTTGCACCACCAAGGGACACTGAGCAGCAAGAACCAGGGTTTCAGGGGAGAGGACACCCACAATTTTATCTCCTATTGAAAGTCAGGGCAGAGGAGGCTCCCTAAAATCACAGTTTGGCTCCCAGGAAACACAGCTGTCTCTTGGGATGAATATCCCCATCCCTGCCTTCCCCAGCCCAGTTCTGCAAAGGATTTCCTTGGCTTTGGGAGCTGGAATTAACTGATTTGCAGGAATTGTTCACCACCATTAGCTTTAAACAACCTGGGAGCTGGGTAAGAAGCAGCTCCACATCCCCTCCCCTGGCTCTGACCCTTTCCAGCACACTGCTTGCTCCCCACCTAGCTTGGGAGCAGCTGGAATAACTTTTGGAGTTGTTTTTGTTTTTTTTCTTACTTGCACCCATTCATTTCCCTGCTTTGGCTGCCTCGGGTGGTTTCCCCCAGCTTTACTCACATTTTTCTACCAGCACTGACAGAGCTACCCAAGGGATGGGGGAAGTTTGGGATTCACAGCTCCCTTTCACCCTCCCTGTGCTTTCCCTTCTCCCTCCAGAGCAGCTCCAGCTCAGCACCAGGGAGAGAAAAATGCCTTTATAAGCTGTGACTGATGACATTTATCTTCCCTCCTGGGCTGTCAGGTGTCTCAGGGCTGGCTTTACCCCAGGGGTGACACATTTTCACAGGCCAGTGCAGTGATGTGCTGCCAAGGCTTCAACCAGGGGCTCCCCAAAATTTGGCCCCACACCTTTTTCCTCCCCCTTTAAATGTACAAACATTACCTGTGATGCTGGGTGAGGGAGGGACACAGGCTGCTGCTCTCCCACTAAAACAGTTTCCATTTAACAAAGAACCCCTGTCCAGACCAATTCTTTTAATCTGCCCCTTCCTGGAAGATGTGACAGCACATATTTGGGAAGATGGATGGTGCACACAGCGTGCAGGACAGCATCCATGGCACGGGCTGCAATGAGAGGAGAGGAAAGCAAGGCACATTCCAAGGTAAAAGTCACATCCCTGGAAGTGTCCAAGGCCAGGCTGGGCAAGCTGGGACAGTAGAAATGTCCCTGTCCCAGCAGATGGTCTTTAAGGTCCCTTCCAACCCAAACCAGTCTGATCCTATAAAAGGATATGAGAAAATTTGACCCTTTAAGGAGGTTTTTACTCCCTCCCCCCGGCCACAACTTGTGCCTATCTGCAAATTCCAACAGCAGTGCTCTGCACGTTTCACACCCTGGGGAAGATGAGATTTGTGTGGGCTCACAGAGGGATGCAGGGAGGGAAAATCTGCTGGGTGTTACTAGGCAGAGAAATCACATCAGGCTCCAGGATTCCCTGGAGAGGAAAGCAGTTGGAGGTCAGGACAGCCTTTGTGGTGAGCACAGAGTGCTCCTCAGCTGAACCAGAAAAGCCTTTCCCGTGTCCTTACAGGCTTTTCCCTGCTGCCAAGTGCAGAGCCAGTGGGAACAGGCTTTTTTCCCTAAACCAGGACAAGGGGGTTGCTGGAAATGTGATTTGTCACTACAAACTCCCTCCATTGAGTATTTGGATACCTCTGGCCTTCTCCAAAAATCTGTTTTCTGCCTGTTTCCCCTCCCCATTCCTGAGAACACTGAAGATTGAAGCCAAGCAAATTCACCAACCTGCTCTGACTGATTTTTCTCGGAGGCTTTCACTGGAATAATTCTCCTCCAGCTTTCCATCAGTGGCTGCACCAACAGCCACCAGCAGTATTGATCAAGTACTGAGCCACTTGTGAACCAGCACAGGCACTTAAAAAGAGAGAGAAAAAAAAATAAAATCCTCTCCAGAAATATCAATCAAAGCCCAAGAAAATCAGGGAAGTAAGGGCCAAAAGCATTTGTATTAAATGCAGCAACACCTGGCTTTATAGAGAGCCCTTTGGAGGTAATTCCAAGCTGCCATAGACAAATTTAAAAATTCTCAAAGCTGGGCAGAGCCATTAGGAAGGGGCTGCCAGGGGATGCCAAACAAGAACTGACCCAGGCAGCCTAAAAAAAAGGGGATGCACTCATCCAGGTGTGAGGAACAGGAGGAGCAGCAGCCAACATTTAAATTTTTGGTGGTGGGAGACGCTTGAGTGTGTGCTTTTTTTTTTTTTTTTTAACAAGCAAACAAAAAAAGATCAATATTTAATTCAGCTCTAGGGGTAACATGGTTGGTGAACTATTAAATATTGCCTTTCCATAATTCTGCCTGGGTTTATCTCCGGTGCCTGCAGGTTTTTTTCTCCCCTCTGCTGCCTCCCTGAAAGCATAATAGTGGTTTTTGTGTTTTTACTACACACTGCATCTGTTGCCACTTCTGTTCAAACCTCCCAAAAAAACACCATTCCCCCAGATCTCCCCAAAAAAAAAAAAAAAAAAAAAGGAAATACAAGGATCTCCCTGTCCCTTTGCTTGGGGTGGGGCTGGTACCTCTGACCCTTCCCAGGCATCCCCAGGGCTGATGTTCCAACACATTCCAGGCAGGGAAAGGCACATGGAGGTGATGCCCAACTGCCAAAAATCTGAGAGGTGGAGGTGAATGCCACTGCTGGGGCAGGGAAGATCAAATCCTTTGGCTTTGCTCCTCTTTTATGCCTGAGCCAGCATTAATTCCTGTGATTAGTGAAGGGAAATGCTGCTTGACTGCCAGTGCAATGCCATGGGCTGGTGTTTCCCATGCAGGCTCCCCTGTTAAAAAATAAATAATAAAAATAAATAATAAAAATAAATAATAAAAATAAATAATAAAAATAAATAATAAAAATAAATAATAAAAATAAATAATAAAAATAAACATTTATTATTAAAATATATTTTTAAAAATAAATAAATTAAAAATAAATAGGAATAAAGAAAGCCAATAATAAGACTGAGGTGGCATCAAGCAGCTCAACACAGCCTCTTCAGCCTCACATTGCTGCAGCTCCCACAGCAACAGGAGCAGCACTGTTAGACAGGAATTGGGGTGCTGCTGACTCTGAACTCAGATGGATTCTCTTTTCTTCCTCCAGTTGTCCTCGATTCCACAGCAAACCCTCACTGCCTTGTCTCCACTGTGCTCTCCCCTGAGGAATAGCAGCCTGGAGCTCTTCTCTGCCCTGCTTGGAGCTCAAAGGTGATTTTCACCAGCTGACTTCCCAAAGTTAGGGCAGCCCCAGTGATGCCTGAAGTTTTGGCTCTCATATTTTCCAGGTTCTGTACTGCATTGGTGTGTAACTCTGAACTTACACAAAGTGTTATTTATCTTTGTTCTCCTCACAGTTTAGCTAGGCAAAAAAATCCTTCTCCAGCCCAGAACCAAGGACACCACTGCAGCTTCAGGCCCAAAAAGTACAAAAAACAGTGAATTAGGGAGAGCAACACTGCATAACCTGGAGCTGGAATTGGGCAATTAACCCAATATGTAAATAGACCAAAACTTATAAGAGTGTGAAAACTCGTTACATGCCATCCATCTCAGGTGGAGCCACAGCCAAGCTCTTGTGCTGCCCAAGGTGAATCCTTTTAAGGCCTTTTTAATAAATCCCTGCTTTATTCCTTTAACACTGCCCAGCCTCTGCTCCAGGGAGCCTCACACAGCATCACCAGGACTGGGTCTGCTTTTCCTCTGCGCAGTGAGGGACCCACAGCATCCTCCTCTCCCCTGTGGAAGTGGCACCTCTACAACTCCCAGCCCCTCTTTTGTAACATCCCAAGGCAAGGTCAGTCAGCTCTTCAGGAGGCAGAAGTGTCAGACCTCGGTGTGTTCTCCAGCCCAAAATCCTCTGTGGGTGCTGGAGCCCCATCACTCACAGCACAAAAGAAAGGATGTGTGCAGGCAGTTATCAGATCTGGGCTCCTCACTCATTTCTCAGAGCGGGAAGCACTATTTATTACATCTTTTTGCTGCTTCTAAACACAATCAACCATTTCTCGGCATTTCATTTTTATCAAAGATAAATAGCCTGATCCCACTTTCATCCACATGGAGGGAAAAATTCCCCTTGGCTTCTCCTGCTGAAAGCTCAAAGAATATCAGCTGATGGTTTTAAAGCCCTTCCCACCTTTTGTCCTCCCTGTTCTTTCTCTGCCAGGAGACCAAGCTCCAAGTACAGGCTCCCTTCTGGGGTTAGCCCTCCCTCCCATCTTCCAGAGGATCATCTTTCCCAAGCTGTGTTCCACTGGCTGCAAAGGAGGAAGGAGCTGCTGTGTCTCACACTGAAATAAATATCTAAATATCTGAAATGTTGAGAGCTTTGTGTGCTAAATCCAGAGCCAGGGAGCAATGGGAGACAGCCCAATGGCACGGATGATGGGAGGGAAAAGTCATGGCATGAAGGTGCCGTGGATGGCACTGCCACCAGGGTGAGAAGCATCACCCACAGTGGCTTCCATCACCCCTGCACAGAAGGTTTCAGTTCCAAGATCCACTCATCCAGCATTTTCCAACAACTCCAAAATGACACGGGCACAAAAACGCCACCCCCAACGAACCAAACAGGCAGAGAGTGGCGGTGGGGGCTTCCTTTCCCTCTCAAAATCTGTAAGCATGTGTGTTTAGCGCTGGTGGAAATGTCAGATCTGAAGCAGAGGGAACTGGTACATCATCTGTCAAAACTGCAGCTGGCTCCAGCAGCTCAGCGTGGCATTATCACGGAGCAACACGGCAAGGAGGGAAACAAACCGGAGGAAATGAAGGCCTGCCTGCTGGATCAGAGGTCATCAGGAATAAAACTGACACTAATGCTGAGTTAAAATGCACTTTCAGTTTGCAGCAAGGTTGTCTCAAAGGCTGTTTCTGCCCTTGCCTTCTGCTACAAACACTCTGAGGACATGGAGCTGTGCTTGCTCCTCTCCACCTCTCCTCTTACCTGTGTCTTCCCTTAGCCTTACCCCAGTCACCAAAATTGGCATCACTGTGGTTCTACCCACGGATCTCAAGGAGCTCCCAAACCCATTTCCTCCATCTTCAAAGAAAGGGGAGCAGAGAAAAAATAAATGACCCAAAAGTCATTTTTGTGACTCAAAGTCATGTGGTGGACCCCAAAATCCCCCAGCTCCTTCAGCACAGTGAGCTGCCAACAGAGCCGCGTTTCTCTCCTTTTTCTCCTCCAAGTTCCCCACAATCCTTGCCTGGTCCTGTCCCCTTCTCAGCTGGCCATGCCCCTGGAACTCCACATCCCTCCATGACCTTACCACCTCCCCAAATTTGCTTTCCCTCGATGTTTCCAGGCACTCTGGGGAGCAGGACCTCGTATTTTTAGCGCTGGTGCCGCGAAGCGCTGAGCAAATTCCCAGTGACAGATTATCAATAGCCAGCGCTATTAAAAATTTCCCCCAACTCCAGAGAAAGCCAGCCAAGCACTGAGCAAAAAGGAGTCAAATTTGGGTCAGTCCAGCCCCTGTTCCTCTGGTGTTTGAGGAGATGATTCCATGCAGAGGCAAACAGGGATGGGAGAAAAGCTCTTGCAGGTCAGCAAGACTTGCTGTAGGTGGAGAGGAAGCAAAGATCCCTTTACTCCACAGGGATGGAGGAGGAACTACCTGCTGTAAATCTGCTCTAATTGCAGGCAGGTGCCCTGGAGGACACCCACGCTCCTGCAGGGAATGCTGGGTGCCAGAGATGGATCTCCCTTGGCTTGGCCAAGGAAGGGTGAGCGCATCTCTGCTGCTGGCTCAGCGCTGTCACTGAGACAGATTTAGGGAGTGCAGTCCTGTCTCCTGGAGCAGGTAATGCTGCCTGGTTATGAGGAGGGGAGGGAGGAACCAGGAGCCAAGGCAAAGACAGAGCTGTTTAATGGACCCGTTAGAGGGCATGAGCTGACACCGGCAGGACAAGGCTGGAATTTAAAGGAGAGCACAGCCAGAGCTTTGGGTGTGCTGTGATCTCCATCTGCCACCCTGGCCAGTGCTTCCCTGAGACCCCAGCAGCTTCTGCATGGGCTCTGCAGCCTCCCTGGGTGCTGGAGGAGGTGGGAAGCCAGAGGGTGGCAAGGGGAATGTCCCCAGGGTGCGTTCCTGGCTCACGGAGATGTACGGCGCATTTGGCAACCCCAAAACCTCCCGCCACACCATCACTGCCTTCCCCTTGCCCTGGTCACCCCAGGACCTTGCTCCTGACCCCCTGCTGCAGTGCCAAGAGGTTTCAGTGGCTCTGGGAAAGTCACTGGAGCTGCTCCAGTTTTCCCAGTTCATCCATCAGCCAGGATCCCTCCTCACTCACCGGGGTTGGAGCAAGGGGAAGGCATGGGGCTGGTGGCACCACTGGCACTTCCCTCCTCTTCAGCACAGTCAGGTACCATCAGCTCCTGCAAGAAGAGAGGCAGATACACTTAAAAACTTAAAAAGAAGCCCCCTGGCTGAAGGGGGGGCTGATATATAAAGACTGCAGAAAAACAGGGACATTAACAGGACACACATGGGATGGGGGGAGTGGCAAAAGAATTTAAAAAAAAAATTCTCATGGATCCAGAGGTCCTGAGTATTTCAGTCTTAGTTCCTGACAAGAGGAAATTCCCGTTTCCATGTGCATTTTCAACAGCCTAGGAAAAAAAAAAAAAAACCCAGACAAATCTGTTTCCTGATGGAAGAGCAGCCAAGGATACCACAGAGCTCCATGCTGCCTGAAGAAGAGCCTGCCTTGGCCCTGGGGCAAGGGTCAGCAATCCCATCCAGCCCTGCTTGCTGGGAAATGCAGGGTGGATGAATAAATTGGGCAGATGGATAAATCAGGTCAGAGCCCTTCCTCTGCACCCCAGGAAAGTCACTCTCCAGCCTCCCTGGTGTGACCACAGGCAGCAACCTGGATGATGGATACCATGAACATCCTTCTCATTTCACACCTAGAGTGACCTCACCCCTTGTTTTTTCCTTCCATTCCCTTTGCTGACAATTTCACTGACACAGAGCAGGCCAAAAACACTCAAAAAAAGGACAGAGGAGCCCCAACACAGGGAAGGTGCAGAGTCAGAGCAAAGAACTCGTGAAGTACAAGCCCAGCTATTCCATGCACTCATTAGTAAAAGATATTGCTGCCTGCAGGGAGACAGTTTCTGGGTGATTGAACGTAGAACTGCTCGGAACAAATTCAATAAACCCCAGCGTGCCTTTTGCTTTTAAATATGCTGTTTTCTCTAAGCTAAGTGGAAGAGCATTGGTTGAGGCCAGGGGTTTGCCAGGAAGGTTTCCAAGATGAGCTGGGAGACATGGTGACCCCCAGCCCCTCGGAAGCTAGTGCCAGAACCTCCAAAAATCACTACAAAGCACATTTTTGGGAGGGTTTTAGGCTGGTTTTAGTTACCTCAGTCCTCAATGCCTTGCACTGGGTTGTCACACACAGCACCCAGCCTGCCAGGCAGAGGATCCTCCATGGAATCTGCCTTTATTTTCATTTAGAAGAACCTTCAGGACAGCTTGAATTGCTGGGGTATGGACCAGCCATTTCCAGTTATGGCTGCAAGTGAATCCAAGAGCTGAAGCCCCTGCTTTAATTAAAAGACAGGATACCCAGGCCTACCTAGAGTGCAATGGCAACAAAAGCAGATTATTAAGAGAAGTAATATCCATCTAATCCAATCTGGTCTGTGTAGTTATTAGGCCTAGCTAAGTATTGGTATTGATTTTATTACTTATATCAATGCCACAATAGAAGACCAACCACAGTTCAGAGTTTTGCATCATTCATCATTTTGTTTGGCCTTGGAATGGATGATTTTTTTTTTTTCTCCATTGCTCAAAATCCACACACAGGTTTCCTTTTTGGGGTCTTACCTCTTGTTCATTCATCCTTACCTCTTTCTCACTATATCTTCTGCTCTTTCCCCCTCTTGGTTTGCCCCTCACCCTCTACAAAACAGCTTCATGCAGGATCAAACCCAATGCTTACGTTTTTGTTAGTCTGAGCTCAGTCAGAGAAGCTTCCAGCAGTTTATGAGTCAGAAACACAAGACAGAGCTGCTGGTCACTGAGAGAAATTGCCAGGAATTTGGGGAGGGTGAATCACCCTCAAAGATAGCTGAGAAGAGAAACAGAGAGACAACCTCTTGTCCTTTTTCACTTTGTCTTTCAGCTCTTTGTTTTTACCCTGCTTTGAGCAAGGAGCACAACATGGGAATTTTCTTGAATTTTCCCATAGGAAGGAGCTTGGTTCTTGCATTTTCTCACAAGGATGAGTTGGGAGATGAACAAACCTGGTGCTGGGCAATCTCCCTTTGTGAAGTGAGCTGGGAAATGCTCCCCACCACGTGCTACAACACACAGAGCTTGTCTTTGGCTCCCAAGGAGCTCAATTTGACTCTGGGTTAACTGCAGTTCCCTTGCTAAGCTGTCTGTCACCTCTCAGCCTCTTCCTTGCTCACTCAAGAAAATAACAGCTCCCACACTCTGAAAAATCCCACATAATTGGTACAGTCTCCACAAAGTGCCTCTCAACCAACAGCAGGGCGATTTGGAGCTCAAAAGGTGGCCCTGTCCTTTTAGAAGGATCGTGGGTCGACAACCTTGTTTATTTTCCTCAGTGTCTGTCCAAGGGAAAAAAAACAAAAAACAAACCAACCAAAAATACACCATCCCAGCTCCTCAAAGTCTAGCCTGGCAGCACCTATTTGGGGCACAGCTGGAGGAAGAGGACAAATTTCCATCCCACAGCTGTGCAAAAGCCTCAGAATCAGCCTTTACCTTCTGGTGATCAGCCAGCCCTCAGCTTGCTTTTTCCTTTCACCCCAAATCTTGATGGGATGAAGGATTCTGACCCTGAAATGCAGAGATCTGGAAAATGTGGAGTCTGTTCCAGGCCTTCTCTCCAATCACATTTGAGCAGAAAGTGGCCACACCATCAATTTGGTGCAGATTTAGGTATCCTGAGCACCAAACCCAGTTTATTTTGCTCTTTTACCTCCTGGCTTGGCAGGGTCCTCGTTAGCATCCCTCCCTCCCCACACAACAGATAAACAGCAACACCCAGAGCCACACACACTTATAAATAAATAGGAAAGCAGCATCAATTCAGCCATGAATACAAAGCTTAAGGAGGCTGCATCTCACTCCTGCTTGCTGCCTGGGGCACCGCGAGCTGACAATCAAAATTCACCGAGAGCCAAAAATATTAGTTTAGTTTAATATTTGTGTTTGCTCAGCTCCTTCCCGTGCCTGGATGACAAACTGCCCTGAGAAGGCATTGCCAGAGGCACTCACACTTCCATTCTCTCTCTTGCACTGATTCTGGCACACAGAGGGATCTTTTCAAACCAATAAACACTTTCATTTCTGTCTTCGCTGAAAGGACTTCCTCTACGGGGTGATGTTTTGCTGGAGGAAATGATTTAAGAGCAGAGATTCAATATGGCTGTGATTCAATATCGTGCTAAGGAATCCCTTGTAAAGTCAAGGGAGAGACAAATTCTGACATTACCTGAGCCTCGTTGAACTTAACAGAGTATTTTTGGAGAGACAATCCAGCAACAAAGAGCTTTTTTATGTGGTGTCTGGTCGCTCTTGTTCTCAGGTGGAACAGCAGCAACACCATCACTCTCGTGTAAGTTACATGTGTGAGAACATCCAGCAGGAAAGGAAGAAGAGAAAAGAAGCAGAGAGAGCTTTAATTAAAGAAACACTACACTTATATAGGGTAGATCGTGCAAAACAGAATGGAAAAGACTCATTGGTCCAAGGAGGCAAGACCTCTCTGAAAACATGCTTTCTGCAAAAACATCACGTAGTACACGCCTCCAGCAGGTGTTTAATTGTTGTAATAATTTCTTGTCCTTTAGCAGCCTGAGAAAGGGCTGTTTTCTTGGCTCCCAGCAACACCCTAAGGACAGATCCAGCAAGAATAAAGTCAGACCAACCACAAGGAGCAGATTTCCTGTTTGCTACCCCTCCTCGCTGCTGAAAGGATGCCCTGAGCTCATCATGGAATGGTTGGGGTTGGAAAGGACCTTTAGGATCAACCACTTAGCTCCAAATCCCTGCTATAGGCAGGGAACACAGTCTACTATCCCAAGTTTCTCCTCCAGCCCGGCTTTGATGTACACCAGAAACTCAGACAAAGCAGAAACCCTGGACAGAAACATCTGAGAGCCTGAGCTGAGCAGGCTGAGTTACCTGGAGCCACTGCAAGGGGATGGGCTCACACCCTGCTCCTGCTGCCCTGGGGACATCCCAGTTCCCCCCAGCTATCCCAAAATGTCAGGCTCAGGGAGCAGCTCCCTCCTACTGACTACATCCCCCTTTCTGGGCTCAGGAGGTGTTTTGGGCTTGTTTGTAGAGAAGAACAATGCTGGCTGTCTCCCCACCAAGGTGGGCTGTGGCAAGGCAGAGTCCTGCTTTCACTCCAGCACTACCCTGAAACACAAAGCTTTGTATTTGCCTGTCAATACCCCAGTTGGATCCTGCTTCTCTGTATTTAATTTGAGATGAGTACTGCAGGACCTCTTTTGTTAGCTGGATACCTCATGCACATTGTTATTATTCCTTTCATAAAAATCAATAAAGACTTAGGAACAACAACCACCAATAATAACAGTACATCTCTCTTTGTGTCTTTGTGTTGCAACTTGCTGAATAACTCAGAAAAGCAGCAGACAACAGCCAAGAGAGAAGATTAAAAAAGATGCTGTTTCCAAACTGGACCTGCTCTTCCTCTGGAAAAAAGTTTCCAGCCACTTAAAACTGCAGCACCATCTCAGCACACAAGAATTCAGTAGCAGAGGCTCAGGATGGGAAGAAATGCTCAGAGGATGAGGCACCAGACAGAGCCCCTCTGATTTGGTGTCCTGGTTGCCTTGCCCGTGAAACACGAGCAAAAACAATGATTTTGGAAATTTAAGGGTACTGCTTTGAAAGCCACAGGCAAATCATTCCTACTGAAGTCACTTCCTGAGCACTAACAAAACTGAGGGAGAAGCATTCCTTGTTGGTTTCTGTGCTGCTGTGAAATGGAGAGGAAGAAAGGGAACACAAGGACCTGGAGGGGCTGGAATGAGTCCAGAGGAAGCCACAGAGATGGTCCAAGGGCTGGAGCCAGGCTGGGAGTGCTCACCTGGAGAAGAGAAGGATCGGGGGGAGAGCTCAGAGCCCTTTCCAGAGCCTCAAGGAGAGCTGGAGAGGGACTGGGGACAAGGGATGGAGGGACAGGACCCAGGGAATTGCATTCCCAATGTCAGAGGGCAGGGATGGATGGGATACTGGGAAGGAATTGCTCCCTGTAGGAGTGGGCAAGCCCTGGCACAGGGGGCCCAGAGCAGCTGTGGCTGCCCCTGGATCCCTGGAAGTGTCCAAGGCCAGGTTGGACAGGGCTTGGAGCAATCTAGGAGAGTGGAAGGTGTCCCTGCCCATGGCAGGAGGTGAAATTAATTGCTCTTTCAGGTCACTTCCAACCCAAACCATTCCATGATCTCCCTGCCATCCAGTTCCAGGAAACAGCCACAGAAACAGGAGTGGAAATCACCCAGGAGCTCTACAAGTACCCTTTAATTACCTGACAGGAGAGGTTAAAAAACCACCACACACCCCGAGGCAACACTTTCTCTGCTCCCTGCACTGTCCTGAGCTGTTCCTCCAGCTCCAGCTGGGATTCCCAAGGACACAGCAGACAGCAGGACCCACTGCTGTCACAGGGACCCCACTGGCTCTGCCTGGGCTTCCCTGGTGGCCACAAAGTCCTGGAAGGACAGAGCCCAGTCCCCCAGGTCAGGGCCTGGAGGTCAGCACCACCTCCAAGGGAATTCCAGCAGGCTGAGTGCTCCTTCCTGAATAAACCCCCCAAAATCCAATTTCCTGGGGGACCACTCACTCAACACAACCTGCCCTTCACATTTACCAGGTTCCCAGCATTTTGGTTAAAGAAAATATATAAAATTCTAATACTATTGTTTTAAAGGTTAATGTATTCCCAGCCACAACTCAGAGCTGAGATTTGAGTCCAGGAACAATCATCTGGTGGCAGGAAAATATTGAGTAGATAGCCTAGGTCTTACCCAGCTCTGGTTTGTTATGCACGTACAACTCTTTTTTCATTTCTTTCCTTTTCCGGTTCAGCCATCCAAAGCAGTATAAAACTAAAGCTAAACACAGCTGGGGTTTTATCCACATCCCAGCCATTACACACACATCACAGCAGCAGGGCTGGCTTTTTTATTTCCCTTCCCATATCAAGGCTTGCTGCTGTTCCTACACTCAGGCCAAGCTGCTTTTCAGCAGGCATCTTTCCTGGCTTGCCACCAGGCACCTTTTGTGGCTTCCCAGCCACTGCCACGTGCAGCTTTCACAAACCAAAAGGCTGCTGCAAGTGCCACGAGATAAGGGAATTCAGGCACCAAAGAGAAAGAAAAGCTGGTGCTTTTCACTCTCTCAACAACTGATGAAAAGATGAGCTCTGCTTTCCCAAAAATCTTCTCCTGTTCCATGAAAGAAAAGCTGCAGAGAGCCAGGAAGTCCTTTGGCTCTTAAAATACAGGAAAGGTTAGTAAAT
>WBND01000987.1:169926-192458 GCA_013398595.1 Tychaedon coryphoeus | reverse complement strand
CCTTAATTTCAAAATTATAATAATAATTTAGAGGAAGGGGGTTTGCATTCTCCATTTCAAAGAGAAGCTCCTGCCTTTATTGCAGACACCTGTCCTTCAAACCAGGACAAGTGGCTCAGCTCCATGAGGAGAGGATGTCTCCTGGGATGCAGTTTTTACATTGAATAAGGGGTTTGCTGTCAGTTCCAGTCCCAGTGTGGGTGTCCCAGCGGGTCTGGGACAGTTCCCTGTGCTGGGCAGGAGCCCTTCATCAGTTATCCCTGCCCATCTAGAGAAGGAAACATCAAACATGTTCCCTGCACAGCCTGGCCAAGAGCTTCCCCAGGAGGGGAAGATGAAGGTGTCAGACATAGCAGGAGTCCAGCTGATGTTGTGTTCTCACTCTTTTTTTCCCTCTGCATTAATTAAAATCCCACACTCCCCTGAGGACAAGCTGGTGAAATTCACTTTGGACTCAAAGTGCCCAGCAGCATCAGGCAAACTCTATCCCATCTCAGGTCTGGTTCTTTGCCTGGCTGCTTTTCTCCCTAAAAAATAGAGTAGGCAAGGAGTGACTGGTTAAAAGCTAATTCCCCAGCCCTCTTAAATCACCAAGATTAAAAGCTTTCTTCCTGATGGCCGCTTCATAAAAGACCCAAAAGGTTTCTACTTCTTTATTCCCTCAAAAAGAAATGCCTTATCTATTTTAAACCATTTGGGTTTATGGGTGACACTCTCTGGAACCTGCGCTCCGCTGATTTTCCAGGAAAAAAATGAGCTCCAAAAAGCACACCTGAGCAAAATGAGAAGTTTTTGGCCAACTCCAGCCTCACTGTGCAGGCTTCTTAGATGTGTAAAACTCCCCTGAAAATGTGGGATTTCTGCTGGTTGGATGCTTTCAACGAGGTGAGATGGTCCTTTCCTCCTTGGAAGGACAGCTGCTCAGAAACCAGCACTTTTGGAGCTTTAAGCCCAAGGATTCTGGGGTAGGAAAGGAAATACAGCCCTCTTAGTATGTGTTAGCCAAATAAATGTTCCTATTTCGAGGCAGGTGGAGCAATAATAAATATCAGGTAGGAGAAGTGAGCCCCACCACCCCTTCTCATTTGTATGCACGGCGTTATTTCTTTTATTAAACCAAAAATTCCCTCTCCAGAAATGCAGCCTGGCCCTGCTGGCTCAGGCCAGCTCTTGTTAAAATGATTATTAATGGCTCTGCACCTCTCCCTAATGGGAATGAATGGTCCAGCCGCCCTTCAGTTCCACACATATTCCTGACTTATTCCTTCAGCTTCCTCTTGGCCACAATATTCCCCACAGCCTCCTTCCCCTGCAGCCCTGGAAGATCCACATGTGGGTGATCCATCTTGGAACTTTTAACGCTTATTTTTCTGGAGAGATAAAAATAAACCCTTCCATTCGGATGAAAAATAGGGGATGCAGGCCCAAGCCCACCAAGGGAGGTGGAGGAGGGGGAGGAAAGAAGGAAGAAGAGTATTTTCTCCCTTTTCCCTGTATTTAAACCACAAATGCATAATCCATCTCTCTTAACAGCCCCTCCCTTCCTAAATAAATAATTTCCTCACCGTGTGGAGCAGGGGGATCATCATAAGTCATATGGGAAGGAGGTAAAGGCAGAGATTTTTAGGGGGTTTCTCACAGAGCACCATCCTGTAGCAGAATAAAGAATTCCTGCAAAACCAATTTTGAAAGCAAGGACAACTTCCAAGCCCTTTGTGTGGCTCTTCCCATATGAGTCTGCAGGGCCAGCAGGAAATGCATCCCTGTGGATAACCAGGAGAGCAGGGGGAAAGGTGGGAAGGAGGGTGAGGGGATTCCACACCTTTGCTTCTACCTCTGAGGAAGGAGGATGCCAGGGGTGGGCAAGTGGGATACAAGGATCTTCCCCCCACCAGCTGCTCCAGTGAGGATCTGGGCATTTCCAAAATGCCACAAACTCTTTCAGACCTTCCAAACTAGAATGCACAAATATCACAAATCCCATTCGAATTCCCCACAAGCCTCCGTATCCCACAATCATCCCAAATCCCACAAACATCCCAAATCCCACAAGCATCATCACCATCACTGTGCACATCTTCAGAATACCTCAACCCCACCGGTCCCCTGACATGTCCCCCCAAAATATCACCAAAGAGGTCCCCAAACAGGCTCTAAAGAGTGGCTACAGGTGACCATCCTGTTTTTGGGGTGGTCTCCAGCACATCCCCACCATTCATGAGCAGATATCAAAGAGCCACTTGGCTGTCATGTCTTGGTTCTGACACACCAAAATATGTGGGTTAAAACCATGAGAATTATGGATTTTAGCACAGGACCACTCCTGGCAAAAGTGGGCTGAAGGAACATAGCCCCAGGCAATGCTTGCAGGGACCAAGCACTGGAGCAGCTCCAGGGCCCTGCTGGATCATGCTAAACCAGCCACAGAAAGTACAGGATAACCTCTCTGCTCTCCCCAGACTGACACCTGCTGAGAATCTCAGCTGAATTTTTAAAAGCTGGCTGCTTGACATTTGCTGTTTAGTTGCTTTTCTTTAAAAAAAAAAAAACAACCCCAAACTCAGCGAACCAAGCAAAAGGCCAACCAACCCTATATCTGCTGGTTTTCAGGGAAATCAAACCTGATTCTGACCCAGTTTTGGCTGAAATTTGACCAGTGGTCAGCACCAGTGGTTACCAGCCAGTGTCCAAGGGGTTGTGGCCACATCCCTTCTCCCACTCATCCCGTGCCTCCGGCTCCATCCCCACCTGCGGGACACTTGCCCACACGCATGTAAAAGTGATTACAGGCAGAAGCCTGGGGGATTTGTTTGGGAACAATGTTGTAATGAGCCCAAGGATAATCTGCTGCCCAGAGACAGGGGATTTTTCCCGGAGGGGTGGCAGCCACAAATGAAGACAGTCACATCGGGTTATTTCCAGCGAGTTAACTCCCGACGCCGCGCCTCCGGGAGGGGCACGGCACAAACCCAGCCATCCCTGCAGAGGTGCCCCAAATCCAAGGGGTGTCAGGTGGGGAAAGGGGCCAGAATGAGGATTTTTAATGGCCCAAAGTGGTGGAAATGCATTGCTCTGATAAGGCTCAGGGAGCTGGTTCGAGCTTCAAACATGGCCAGTCCCTGGAGAAATTACACCATGTTCGAGCTAATCTTCTTATAAACATTGTTGTGATTCTTTATTTTATTTTATCTGACATGTGTCAAGCAGGACCACTAAGCCTATTTACATCTCCAGGGAGGTTGGTGCTTTCTCTTCTTCCTCACCCCCCCCATCTGAATTCTGCTTGTCTCCTTTTTGTCTCTTTTGGACATTTCTCCATCACTACAAACCAATATTTTACAATTAGCACCGAGGAAAAAATAATCTCAGTGGGTTTGGAGGCTCAGGTGAGATAAGCAGCCAAGTTCCAGCCAGACATCCAAAATTTTTGGAGCTTGTAGGCTCCTGAAAGGAACCAAAAAACGTGCTGGGCCACCCCTTCTTCCTGTGTTCATTAATTTCTGTGTCCAACAAACCCCCAAAATAAACAGCTGAAGAGTCAACTGGATATTTCTGCATTCCCCAGGACAAAATAGTTCAAGTTATTGGGAAATCCCTGGTTGGGCACTGCCTTTATTTGTGTTATTCCCTCTGTCTGAGTCTGCAGGCAGGGATTAGACCACTGGAACAGATGGTTTTAAAGGACAGGGTGAATGTGAAGAAACCTTGAGCTTCAGTTTGAGGGATTCATGTTGGTGAAGGGACATTTCTTTACCTGAGACCTCTCTCCCCACTCTGGTGGAAACCAATAGAAGGGTGAAAAAAAAAACCCAAACCCTAAAAAACTTGTGCTGCAAATGGTCATCTTCTGGAGGAAGCATCAAGCTCCCTCTGTGAGAAACAGGAAACAGAGAATTGGGAATACCTAAGGAGTGAGAAACTTCCATGCACTCACTTGCACGAACATCACCCGCGCTCACTCTGGAGACTTGGCTACAGAAAATCAATGGGAGCTTATCAGCCTGCAGCAGAGTCGGGACAATTAAACCTTTCCCTCTCTGCTTTTCTACGTTGGATTTAAGTTTTGAAGTTATTCTCACCTGTGGATGGAGAGAAAGAAACATCCGAGCCAGCATCTCTTGCGGAGAGTTATCTCCAGCACAGGCAGCAGCCCAAATTATTTCCGTGCCTAATCGTTGTTTTCTTTGTCCTCACAAAAAAAAAAAAAAAAAAAAAAAAAATCCTATCTTGGACAAAAAAAAAAAAAGGATATTGTGCATTCGACTGCAATTTCTTTGCTTTCCTTGCACACAAACTTCTGTACTCAGGGAAACTCCTTCCTCAAAAGCTGAGCTTTTGTTGTCGGGTTTTTCTCTGGTACAGAGCAAAACTTTGCAGGGGCAGACCAGCAGAAACCCAAAACGGGGCCTAAGTGACAAAGCTGAGCCTAGATTTGGAGCTGTCCCCCAGTTTTGTGCTGGGGACAAGGTGAGGGACCAGCTACAAACCCAACCAGGTGAGGCACTGGCACTCAATCCCACAGGAGCCAAAGGGTGTTTGAAGTCCCAAAGCACCATCCAAACATATCCCTGTGTGCCCGCCTGGATTTTACTGCAAACCAGCTGCTCCAGCCCCAAATCCTGGGAGGAATGGAGAAACACTGAGATAAACCAAACAATTAACAAGCTCAGTAAGTAAAAAGGCAGAGATTGCTCTTCCTAGTGCCTGCTCCCACCACATCCACACTCAGGTTTGGGTGGATCACGGAGCTTTCTGGAAAGACACCGACACCCCCAAGCCCCTGGCTGGTCCTACAAGCATTTTCCATCTTCTGGGGCCTCAGGTTGGAAGCAGCAGCTTCCTTTTTTATTTATTTCACTCCTTATCTCCCCCGGTCAAAACGGACAGTGCAGATAATCTGGGCTTGCAGCCCTTTGAAGTCAAACAGAAAAGACTTTTAACTCGAGCAAGCAGGACCCCAGGCCTCCATCTACCTGATCCACAGGCACTGCCAGGGATTTGGGCAAGCCAGGCTCCATCCACACAGCCCTGGCTTTAAAGCCACCAGGTCCAAGCCCTGCCTTGGCAGAGAGATCAAGCACAGCAGATTTCCTACAGCCCTCCTGCCTTATCACACATTAGCCCCGTCCAGATGTCAGGCTCACAATCCCTCTTTCCCATCTTCTTTTATCTCCCCATTAAATTGCTGACAAGACCTTCCTGGTGGCCTTTTCAAAAGTAGAGGGGAACAAAAAAAAAAAAAAGAAAAAAAAATCAGCAGAATATTTCAAAAGTCCTTAGGGAAAATAAGAAGGGGGATGGGGGAATCAAATAGGAGAGAGAAGGAGCCTGTGATGCTCAGTGCACAGAGCAAGACATTGGGGTTTTTAACTCCCTTCTGGTAAGGAAGGGGCTGGGAATGGCTTGGGCTGCCTCACAAGCATCACTGGTACCTCCAGCACTGCCCTTGTCAATGCTCAGCATGCAGAACAGCCTTAAAATAAAAAAGGCAAAGCTGGTTGAAGCCACCCCAAATCTCCAGCGTGGCATCACATCCCCAACACAGACAGCTGGCATTGTGGGGACCAGATTTTTTTTGTTTTTTTTTTAATGGGCAGGAGAAGGCAATTTATCTCCCTTACCCTTCCTGCCACCTTTCCCAGCATTCCAGCAAAGCTGCAGCAGAGTTCCAGCTTTACCCTGGCTGTGGAAAAGGTGACACCGCCGGCTTTCAAAGGACACGGAGCAGCGGTGACACAGGAGGTGACTCCATCCCAGCAGCTGAAAGCAGCAGGCACAGAGCACCTGAGGAAAATAAAACCAGCCCAACACACTCCCAGCCTTTGCTGGCACGGCCAGAGCTATGTCAGCAGTGGGTTCTGCGTGCACAGGGAGGAAAACCTGGCCAAAAAAGCAGCAGCGTTGAGCAAACCCTCGCCTTAATTTCATTCTGCCTGATCATATTTGGTTCTTTATTTAACTGGTGGAACAAAAAGTTTTAGGGTCAGGTTCCTCCCCTCCCCCAAGGTTTATTATATATTGTTTTCCTTTGCCTAAAGGCTCTACAGTGGATTCTCAGTTGGCTGAATCATAGAATGGTTTGGGTTGGAAGGAGCCTTAAAGTTCATTTTGTTCCACCTGCCTTGAGCAGGGAACACCTTCCACTGCTGACAGCTCCATCCTTGGGCACTTCCAGGATGGGTCACTCACAACTTCTCTGGGCAGACTGTCCAAAATGTGCCAGGCAAACATCCAAACAGCTCCAGTGGGACAACACCCCCAAAGCCATCACACCAACAAAAAGTCACGGGAAGGGGAAAGCAGGAGCAGATAAATCCTCCTTTTGGCATGCAAAGGAGGACCCCTTGGCACAAGCAGAGGCACTTGCTACTCACTCCTCAGGATTTGTTATTCTGCCAGAATTGCAGGAATCTAATGAGATTCCAGGTAATGCTAGTGATCAATAAGGAATGCTCCAATAAGGAGCAACAAAAGTTATCATGAAGATCAAGTTTCCTGGTCTAAGAATGAGGTAGAGAACTACATCACAAAACAGGGATATTTAATTTTACTGCAGACTTTTTTATCCAGCTGTCTGGAGCAACCTGGCCTAGTGGAAAGTGTCCTTGGCAGGGGGTTGGAATGGGATGGTCTTTAAGGTCCCTTCCAACCCAAACCACTTGAGGATTCCCATGCTGGAATATAAATATACATATACATATACATATACATATACATATACATATACATATACATATACATATACATATACATATACATATAAATATGTATTTCCTCCTTTCAGTAGGAATTTTGCCAAATGCTTCCACGTGTTGCTTTTTTAAAAAAATCCTTTCTAAGTCTGCCTGAGCTCTTGGTATCCCACCTGATACTCCCAGCTGCCTTGGGATGCTCTCCCATGGTGCTGCCTCTGCCCTGGGTTATGTCCTGGTGCCTTCCAGGGCTGAAAGAAGGCTGAGACCCCTTGAGAGGGAGCAAAGCAGCAGGAAAATTGTTTCATCTGCAAATGAAACGTTGTTTCCACCTCTAATTAACTCCAGGTCCATCCAAGCACTGGAGCCAGGCTCCCATGAGCCAAGCCAAGGAGAAATTCCTGCTCCAGCTGCCTTGCAGCTCCAAGGAGAGTTCTCCTCTCCTGACATAACACCTTGACTCTCTCCTGGGGTATTATCTCCTGTTAGATCCTATGAAACACTCCAGACTAAAAAGATGCAGGAAATTTTGGGAGCAAACCAGCCATTAAGAAAATCCATAGCCATTGCAAGGGACAAGATACACAGCACAGCATCATCTCAAAGTCTTGCATAAAGATCTTAAAATACTGGAGGCAATGTTGTCATCCCCATCTAGATTTGGGGATGTTCCTCACACATTTTTAAACAGGGAATTGTTAAAACCAGCCAAGTTTTTTGTTTTTTGGGTTTTTTTTTTTTTTTTTTTGCTTCAGCAGGACCAAAACACCCAGCTTTTCCCACCACGGGCTAAAGGGAAGAAATGCAGAAAGAAAGTTAATCAGGCTGAGATCAAAGTGAAAAACCCAAACGAACCAGCAAACAAATCTCATCCAAAGCTGTGACTCCTTCCCCCCACTGCTGCTCACTTTCATCCTCCTGACCTTCTCTGTTCCAGCCAGGAGGGAATAGGAATGTTCGAAGAAAGCTATTCCTGCGTTATTTTTAGCAGAGCCAGAAGAAAAGTGACTGGAAACAATCCATGAAAGCAAGCTTTCACCTTGATTTCCAGCCTCTGGAGATTCTGATAGCCTTGATAGCAATCACAACTTAACCATGGGCATAGAAAATGCTGAGTGATACCAAGAGCATAAATTGAGCGCGAGATCGCAAGAGCACTCGCCCGCTCCACATTAAAAGCCCATGGAAGGGAGACTGAGGGAAGCACTTTTCCCCCACCCACCAGTGAATTGGAGGCCACACCATGGCAGGAAAAGGGAGAGCCAGGTCTGGCTGTGTTTCAGCAGCCAGCAAGAGAATTCTGCGTTACATTTAAAATAGATGCTGATTTTGGAATCTTCCACAAGTGTCTCGTGGGAAAAGCCACTCTTTCCCAACCAGGACTGAGAAAACATCTTCTGAACAACTTCTGGATGAGTGGGAGGCGTCCCTGCCCATGGCAGGGGGTTGGAATGGGATGAGCTTTAAGGTCCCTTCCACCCCAAACCATTTTGGGATTCTGGCATTGCTGACTGCACAGGGACCTGGGTGCTCCCCTGCCAGTCCTGCCCAAGCAGCCAGTGATGGGACACAGCCCCAGCTGCATGTCTGAGAGACCAAAGGAATTAATTAAGAGGAGCTGCACTCCCAAGGTGCTGATAATAAGAACAAAATGAGGGCTGATCCCATTAAGTCAATCTTCTCTGCTGGTTGCTGCCATCTGATGTCTCCTGCCTCTCCTTGCTGCCTGCTCCCACTGCACATCTAATCCCACTTTATTCCTGCTGATCCATTTTAAAGTGACCACAACCACCAGACTGGTTCACCAGCTGGGTTTGGAAAATCTATTTCTTCCCCATGCTTTTCCCACCACCAGCTTTTCTTCTGCTGTCAAACACCTCCTTTTCCCTCTGGCCAGGGCTAAGAGCATTTCCTCCTGGGCTGGCTGTGCCTAGGCTCTCATCCAGATCAGAGGCAGAGTTCTCCTTGCAGGGCCACTTGGGCTAGTATTGGACTCCCCAGGGAGCCACAAACCCCATCCATGCTCCCCTACCTGGGAACAGCCAGGGCAGCTGCAGCAGCAAGTAGAGAGGCATTAAAAAAAAAATAAAAAATCCCACTTTGCTGAGTTTTAAAGCATTTCCCTGGATCGAAGAGGCTCTGGTGAGTGCTGTCATGGCAGGGGATATTTACTGCCAGCTCAGGAAATGTTTCATTACTCTTTGGTAAGTGGTGGCTGTGAATTCCAGCCATGAATGGGCAGCTGAGGAATGAAGCATCACCTCCCAGCTCCGAGGATGCTGTGCCTGCAGAGCCCTGGCTGGGTCCCTCTGAGCTGGGGAGCCAGATCCCACAGATCCCATGGGGAGAGGGAGGCTGGGCAGCCAAGCAGGCTGAGGGGCTGCTCCCCATGGATTTACAGCAGAGGGAAAGCACCAGGAGTGCCTCCAGCACAAGGTTTAAATACTCACAGTGAAAAGAATGAGTTGGGTTCCGTGCTTGGCTGACAAAGCTGCTCCAGAGGCTGTGCCTGTCCACTTGGAATTCTCAGGAAGCAGCTCAGCAGGTCTGGATGGAGGTGGAAAAGGCAGAGGCACCAACTGGATGGGAGACAAGGCAGGTCTGGCAAGGCTCCCTTTGTCTTCTCACACCAACTGGGATGGGGAGAAACAACCATTTCATTCCTTTCTTTTCCCCCTGTGAAAATACCTAGCCACTTTCCAAGTCTATATAAACCTCCAGTACCCAAAACTTCCTGTGGCAACAAATCCTACTTTTTAACAGGCTACTGGGTAAAGAGTTTGCCTTCTCTTCTCAGAACTTTTTGAGATCTTCCCTGTATCTAGAACAGAAGGGAGGGCATCCAGAGGGACAGGTGGAGAGGTGGAACTGTGTGAACCTCCTGAAGTTCAATAAGAAGTGCCCCAAGCCAGGCTGGACAGGGCTTGGAGCAACCTGAGACACTGGAAGTTGTCTCTACCCATAGCAGGGGGATGGAATTGAATAATCTCTAAAGTCCTTCCATCCCAACTCATCCTGGGATTCTGTGATACTCCTGATTCCAAGTGTTTCTTGAACCAAGCCATCATTGCTGATTAATTCTTCAGCTTTACAACACAAACAGTTTCATGTCTGCCCCTTCCTTTATCAATCCTTGCCTCCTGTGGATAATTTTCTAGGCTTCTTCCCATCCATTTTTTGTGGGCTACTCACAAATTACTCAAGGCAGGAGATACCAGACATTCATTAAGCAGCCCAATAACATTCCCCATTTCAGCCTCTCTTACCCCCCTGGATTTTTTTGGGCTGCTGTGGACCAGCAGTGTCATTTTGACAGATATTTCCAGCAATACACTCAGATCTCCTTCCCAAGCAGTAAGAGCCAGTTCAGAGCCCGATGATTTCCCCCTTGTGCATTGTTTTTCATTTAGCAGCCTTGAATTTCATCTGCTGTTTTATTATCTGCTCACTAAATATCATAAGGTCCTTTTCCCATTCTTGGAGGCTGGCTGTGTTTTAATCTTTTTGGCATCAAATAGGCATTGCCAGCAAATGCTCTTAACTTCTTTTTTTATTTGCTCCCAGACTCACCTGGACTCCCCAAATTCAGGGCGCTGATGCACAAGGAAAGGCCTGTCAATATTAAATTATCACTAAGTGCAAAAGCATCTTCTCAAGGCTCCACAGGGTAGAGGATTCAGGTGACAGAAGTCACATCTCCAACCATGCACAGTAAGGTTGTTGAGTTTTAGCACAGCTAACATGAGCTGAAATGAGAAAAAGACTCTCTAAAGCAGGCAGTCTTTTCAAATTCCTTGTAAATTCTCCTCTGCAATTCCAGCTGTGGTGTTTTACCAGCAGCTCTGTGAAAGTGGGTGATCTCAGAGCCTGGGGAGAGTGAGAGGTTTTGGTTTTTTAACTCCCACCCCAGGGGAAGGAGTTACCAGAGTGAATTGAGTGCAGCAGGGAGCAAACACAGACTCAGGATTTAAAGGTTTTCCCAGCATGGAGGTTCTGGGGCTTTAGAGCTGCTGGGCCTCATCATCCAAAATCAGGTTTGGCTGAGGTTGTTTTGTTTTGAAATATATATCCAGTGGCAATGGATTCTTGAAAGTGTCAGGCCTCAGCAGGAAAAGGCTGGCCATGATGAAGGCTTCTGAGAAAAAAGAACATGTGTCCAGGAGAATAGAGCATAGAGCACTGGAAATGGAAACAGCAAATGGAAAACGCTCCACAAAAGGCTCTGCCTTTGTTTGCAGCCCTGCCAAGCTCTCTGGTTCCCTGGTTTTCAGAAACAGCTGTTTTCTACACCCTTGTAGCCAATGGGCCATGGACAGCTTGGAAAAGTGCCCATTAAAATGAGCCATGGGCCCTCCTTTAGCCATCCCTCAAAGCCAGGTGGGAGAAAATAGTTTATTAACTGCTAAAGGATGGGTTTCCTCTGTAATGAACCTTCCTGCAGTATTGAAGAAAAGCCATGTCTTACTTCCCTTTCCTAATAAATGGCTTCTTCAGAGTTTAATTAACTTCTGCCTGCTCTTCTTTTGTGGCAAAGTGTCACCCTGACCAGGAGACAAATTCTGTTTGTTCCTTTATCTGGGAGAGCACTGGCCTGTCAGATAAACTGCTCTGCCTAATTTCCCAGGGCTTTTTCTCTCCCCACTTTGCATATTCCAGGGAGGGAGGCAGTAATAACAGAAGGCAATGCTTTGGGGCACCTTTGGGATTGGGAAGGAGCAGCTCCATAAAATACAGCCTGGACCACACTCCTGAGGGCTGGGAATGGGAACCCATGCCACAGACCCACCAGAAACTGGGTCAGGCTCTCTGCCTGCTCCTTTGTTTCCTCAGGCTTGAAAACCAACCTGGAGGAAGCAATTTTTGCCCTTCCAGGAGCAGAGGATTTTGTATTTTCAGCAGCGCTCGTCTGTCCGTGTGTGTGTACAAATATAGCCCAGAATCAATAGGAGTGAGGCTAGGTCACTGTATTTCTGAGAAATGTGCTCCTGGTAGCTCATAAACCCCAGCAGCTCCTGCTCCTTCACTCTTCCTGTGGTGCTCCAGGACTGGCTACCCGTGCCAAGACAGCCGCTAAAAACGGCCCCAAAAAGTCCTGAAATTTGCACTGCAACACCCCAAACCTGCCAAAATTCCAGGCATTATGGGGAAAAACATCAGGGAAAAAATCCAGGATGAATTCAGCCTAAAAAACGCAGAAAAATCCCTCAAAGTTCGCACTGAGAAATACAAGAATCCCCCAGAAATTGCACGAAAAATGGCCAGATATAGTCCTAACATCTGCACTAAAAAACCAAAAATGGCCACAAAATCTAGTGAGATCCCAGGGATTTCTGAGGAAAAAACTGGGAAAACGGGTGGGCAAAATAACCGGAGGATATGTGACTTAAAATGGCCCCAAAACCCCTAAAATGACATGAAAAATGGCCCAAAACCTCCTGAAATCCACACTAAAACACCTAAACTCGGCCAAAATTCCAAGGATTGCTGGGAATAGCATCAGGAAAAAATCAGCCTAACAAACTAGAAAAATCCCACTAAGGCAAGGGCTGCTCCCCTTAAAAAAAAAAAAATAAAGATGAATTTGGGCCAAGTCAGGAGGGACCATCCCAAATGTCTGCTTTGGCTTTTTAGCTCAGCTCTCAGCCTACCCCACAGCAGAAGGCAGGAGCTCCCATTTTGGGGTGGGAGGGAGGCAGGAATTCCAGAGTGCCACCTGGAGAAACAGGATTTTCCATGTGATGCCTGGGTTCCTTGCTGGGAAAAGATCCCAGGAAAAAAAGATCCTCATTGAACACGGACCTGAGTGGAGCCACTTGATTAATTGTGCCAGGCCAGGGGCAGCCAGGGGCTTTTGTGACAGCAGTGCAGTAATGGTCTCCAGCACACAGACAGTCCCAGAGGATGTGTCCTTCCTACCCCAACAAAATTAATTAATGGTGGCAATAAATAAACCACTCCAGACAAGCAAGAGTGTCTGAGCAGAAGGAAAAACAGGGAAAGGAGAATGTTTTGCAGTACAGGATAAACGGGGAAGTTTTTTTGGAATGGGTGAGATGGGGCTGCAGGAGGAGGATGGAGCATCCCAGGGGAACAACAGCAGCTGTGTTGGGAACATTTGTCCTTTTTCTGGGCTCTGCCACCAGGTGCAGCTGGACTCCAAGGTGTCTCCTGCACAGCCATGATCCTGCCTGCTCTGCCCTGGCTCTGCCTGCTGCATCCAGCTGTTTTATCCCACCTCCCTCTCTTGGGTTGCAGCACAGGATGTGGCCAGAAATGTGTATTCTATCTCCATCTGCTGAAGCCAAGTGGGGCAGTGACCCTTATCTCCGTGGCACACATTATCTGCTAATGGGCCAGCTTTAAACCAGCTGGGGCAATCATCTTTATCTTTTCCACAGCCCATCCTCCCTCCAGGAAGATATCATCTGCTGCTGGCCCATTCAGTCCCACTGCATGACTGATAAAATTACATCATCCCACTGGGAGATGCTCCAGCCAGGGGGAGGAGCCAAGCATTTCCTACCTAGATAAAAACTGAGATTTTGGACAGAAAGGTACCTTCTTTCCACTGGATTCCAGAGGAAAGCCAGACCTTTCCACATCATCCCTGGAGCTTCAGAGGAAAACTGCACCTTCTCCAGGAGCACTGCTCCAGCTGAACCACATCTGCCACTGCAGGAGGATGCAGCCACCATTTAATGGGACTGCTACCAACACCCTGACTGACTGACAGGGTGTCAGGTTGTATTCTGACTCTGTCAGTGTTTTGGGATTGCTCTTGTAATACTGCATTTCTATTTTAATTTTCCTAGTAAAGAACTGTTATTCCTAATTCCCATATCTTTGCCTGAAAGCCCCTTAATTTCAAAATTATAATAATAATTTGGAGGGGGGGGAGGTTTACATTCTCCATTTCAAAGAGAAGCTTCTGCCTTTATTGGCAGACACCTGTCCTTCAAACCAGGGCACTCCCTAAAAACATAACTACAAACACCGTGTGTGGTTGATAGTGACCACATTAATCCATCCCAAGCAAGCCCTGAATGGTTACAGGGCTGATTATCAGGGCTTGACACATCCCTGAGCTCACTCCAGCCCTGCCTGGGCATCTCCTTGGATTACCCACCCAGCAGCTCTTAGGCACTCCTAATTGGCACCTGACAAAGTGGTCAATACCAATTAGCATTCTTATTAAATGAACATTGTGTGCTGGCAGCAGTTATCTAATTACCTTAACAAGTGCATCAGGGAGAGGCATCCAGCCCTGTGGAGCAGCAGGAAAATGAGCTGCCCTGGGATAAGGGACAGGAGAGGACTTTTGGAGCAAGTCCTGGGGCTAGAGGGATGGAACTGGATGGGAAGGGACACATATCCTATAGGGAAAGGCTGAGAGAAGTGGGACTGTGGGAGAAGAGAAGCTTCAGGGAGAAGCTTCCAGTGCCTAAAGGGCTCCAAGAGATGTGTGAAAGACTTTGGACAGGGGCATGGGATGGGAGGAAAAGGTGGAATGGCTTCCCACTGCCAGAGGGCAGGGATGGATGGGATACTGGGAAGGAATTCTTCACTGTTCAGAAGAAGCTGTGACTGCCTCATCCCTGGAAGTGTCCAGGTTGGGCAGGGCTTGGAGCACCCTGGGAGGTTTGGACCACCATGAGGGTTAAAGATTCACCCCATGGGTTCCTGAAATCCCTGGGCAGGACCCCTGTCCAACACAGGTGACCTTGCTGAGCAGCTCCCACCACTCCCAGGGCAATGTGACTCGGACATTTGGGGTTTTCCTCCTGCAGAATCCATTTCCTGGAAGCCAGGCAACAGAGAGAGGCCAAGACACCTGAAATTACATTTACCAGGCTGCACAAGGCTGGTGCTTTTTAATTCTTTCCCTCTTTTTTGCATATCACCCCCAGGCTGAGCTTAGCCTATGGGTACCACTGTTATCACAGAGCAGGCAGGGGGAGAGTTGAGGCTTGGTGTTTGTGCCTGGGAACCAAAACAGACCCTGTGCACTGCTTTTTTTTTAATGTAATGCTCGTGAAAATCTGCAATTCTGCTTTCTTCTTTTTCCCTCCTTGGAACTGGCATGGCAGAGCCTGGCTGGTGGAAGTTTCTCTGCCTTTTTATGTCGGGGCTGGCGTGGAATCAAAAAATCACAGGATGGTTTGGGTGGGAAGGGACTTTTAAAACCACCTCATTCCAGCCCCTGCCCTGGGCAGGGACACCTCCCACTATCCCAGGCTGCTCCAAGCCCCTTCCAGCCTGACCCTGGACATTTCCAGGGATCCCAGCTCCTCTGGGCCAATCACTCCTCCCTCTGCAAGGCAGAGAGCCAGTCTTACGGGTGGAGAAGATGCCAATTTTGCATTTTCAGATGTGAAAATGAGCAAAAACCAGACGGTTCTGGCTGTTACAACAGACCCAGAGCAGAGGAAGGGCCTGGGGAAAGAGGGAGGAAATCAGGGAAATCAGAGGGAGGGATCACCCAGAGGCTGATCCAGGATGGATGGAGGGCATCAGCCTCCCCTGCTGCTGAGTCTACCACATATCAAATGCAAGCAGCACACTGAATAACTCGTCTTTCCTGCCTGCCTATTAAGCAAAAATTAAAAGAAAATTACATGGGGAAGTCAGCAGCAAGCAGGAGGGGGTGGGCTGTAATTATCTGGCTATTAATTGGTGTAAAGTTCCAGTTTAATGCTCTCGGGCCCGTGTCGCTATTTCCTGGGGAAATTTTCTCTCTATTAGTTTTGGATGAGAACTGGGATTGTCTCTGGAAGCTCTGAGTCCACCCAAAAAGGTGACTTTCAGCTTCAGTCCCCCAGCAGGTTTTTGTTTCCAGGCACTGAGGGATGAAGTGAAGGGGTCACTTCTAACACAGCTTCACCTGCCCAGGTTTTAACCAGCCAAATTTTAACTTTTACCATGGGATGAGGATAACCAAGCATGACCCTTTTAAAATTCAGCCTGCATGGAAAATGTCTGCTCCAAACACAAAATCCAGAAAAAAAAAGAGCTCAAAGGGTTGTTCCCCCACCAACTTCTGGGAATTCCCTAAGGAGAGGTGAGAGCCTCCTGCCCAAGCTCATCAAAACCTGCCAATTAAACAGACCCAAAATGTTCTGAGCATCCATCAAAGCCCGTGGAGAGTTTCCAGGAGTGATGTGCAGGTTCCTGCCAGCTCACCTGGCAAGGGACCAGGCAGCCCATCCTCCTGCTGCTGCCACACAGGACACAGCTCTGCCACAGAGCAGGGGGAGCTGCAGATGTTTGTTCTGTAACCCCTTCTCCTTCAATTCCCAAGCAGGAGAAAAGAGAACTCAGGAAAAAAAATTAAAAAAAAAAAAAAAAAAGTGGAAGTAGGGGAGAAGTAGAACAAAAACCAAACAGGAATAAACACCAGGGGGAAAAGGAAATAAAAAAATCCCAGGAAAGGGAAAGGAGGGATTTTATTCCATTCATAGCTTGGAAGTTCAGAGCAAAGAGTAAAAAAGTCTCCCTTCATGCCATGGTTCTCCATGGACTGCAGTGGCCTGGAACTTTTGGAAAGAAAAAAAAAAAAGAAAAAAGAAAAAAACAAAACAAAAAAAGGCTTCCACTCTGGATAATTGTCAGCATTCCAAACCCTTAAGAATTTTTTTAAATTCTGGTTTTCTCTCCGTATCTCCCTCCAGTTTCCAAACCCAGTAGAGCAAACTTGTGTGCTACACCAAGGCCTAGGAACCTTCTCTGCCACCTGGCTGCAGCAGCCAGAGTCATGAATCCCTAACATGGCATGGGGGTTGGGATGAGATGATCTTTAAGGTCCCTTCCCAGCCCAAACCATTCTGTGACTTTATGAAAAAAAAGAGGATTTTGTGAAACTTCAGAGAAAATCCCCACCTGTGGGGGCTCAGCACACTGCTCTGGAAAAGATTTTGCCATCTGTCCCAGAGAAAGCATTCCTTTTAAAATTTTAGATGATTTTTTAGTCCACATACAGGTTGATACATTGATTTTCTAGGAGAAGGAAACACCAGTGCCACCATCAGAGGTACCAGCAGCTGCCAACAGCTGTATCCACCCAGGATGGATGCTGCTGGATGCTGGTGGATTCAGAGCCAGCTCTGGAAATATCCAGCATCCTCTGGCTCCAAAAGTGTCAGAGAGACAGTGGGAGCAGAAAAAGGAGCTTTGGGAATGAGAGCTGGGGAACACAGCAACAGTGGGAGTGCACAAAGACCACAGGAATCCCTGTGCTGGGAAAAAAAAAAAAAATGCCAGCAGGCAGGGCTGAGTCAGAGCCCCCTGCAGCCCTGTCAGGAGTGATGGGGTGGTGCTTTGATCCAGCTGTGGAGCTGGCAGGGCTCTGGGGAAGATCAATGTGCCATTAGAGAAAGCACCCAGGGCTGCCAGTCACCAGCCTGGAATGACACTGCAGCCTGTGGCAGCCACACCAGCAACCTGCTGCTGCTGACACCAGGATGGCAGGCTTCAAAATCCAGCAGCTGCTGCTCCCCAGCCCGAGCAAATTAACCCCAAACCTCTTTGTTTACCCCACCCCTAACAAGCTCACGGAAAAACGGCATTCCAGGCTCTTTCCTGAGCCTTTGTTCCCTTTCATCCTGGGAAAAAGATAATCTCAGAATGCCAGAAAGCAATTTATTTCGACCTAGACTGTTGCTGCAATGTCATCTCTTGGCTCCAGCACGTGGGAAGGAGTTAGCTGGAGTTTACAGCACCCAGCTCCAATGGGGCTGTGTGTCCCCAGTGGGCTGTGACCCTGGGTGGGGACAAGGCTGTGGCACTCAGCTCAGTGCCCAAAAAACACCCTCCAGAGGTCTGAGCTGCTGGGCACAGCAGTGGGGAGTGGGGTAGGCACATCCCAGGTCCCTGATGTGGACATGGAAGAGACTCCAGAGGGAATCCTGTCACCAAACCATGGATGGTTTGGGTTGGAAGGACCTTAAAGATCATCCAGTTCCACTCCCTCTGCCATGGCAGGGACACCTTCCACTATCCCAGGTTTCTCCAAGCCCTGGCCTGGGACACTTGCAGGGATCACAGCTTCTCTGGGCACCCTGTGCCAAGGCTTCACACCCTCCCAGGATAGAATTTCTTCCCAATATCCCATTTAACCCTGCTCTGTCTGTGTGAAGCCATTCCCCCTTGTCCAAAGTCCTTCTCCAGCCCTTCTGCAGCCCCTGTAAGTACTAAAAGACTCTGAAAGGCCACAATTAGGTCACCCTGGAGCTTTCTCTTCTCCAGGCTGAGCAAACCTTTCCTCACAGGAGAGGACCTCTCCTCCATCCCTCTAATCACCCTCCTGGCCCTCTCCTCTGGGCTCACCCCACCAGGCACACCCCATTGACCCCAGAGCAGCACCAGTGATCCACACTCAGTCCTTTCCCCCCAGCAGGAGGAGATTTGAAGGGATGGAGTCCCACCCCTCCTCCTGAGCCACAGGGTGAGCTCAGCTCTGTGCCCCCAGAATGTTTCCTGCACCCTCAAGCCTGGAAGGTTCCTTTGGGAAGGAAAAGCAAAAGCAGAGAACGTCCCAGAGCAGGAGGGAGCTGCAGCTCTCTCAAGAGCAGCACAATGCCAGCTTGTGTGTGCCCCTCCCAGCTTCTCCATCCTTCCCTGGGAGCCACAGAAGCACACTGATCTACCCACCACAGGCTCTGCTGCAACCCAGGAGCACCAACAAGCAGCAGCCACTGGTGGGAACCCCTTTTGCAGCCCCCCAATAGCCCCCAAGCTGCCCAGCACAGCTTCTGAGCTCTGCCCCACCCCAGCTGCTCAGGGATTGCAATAACTCATCTGCCTGTCAACAGGGAATATTTTTAAATGCCTTCCTCCCTGCAGGCAGGCAGAAGCCTCCTCTGTTCTTCCCAGGCAGATTCCTTTTTTATTATTATTGTTTTTCCTCTGGATGAGGAGTTTAGATCATCCTGTCTCCTTTTAGGGTGGGGGATGACAGTCAGGGGGCAGCCCCCAGGAAGGCTCAGAGCTGAAGAGGAAGAGGAGCTGAAACTTTGAGCGAGCCCAAACTTCTGACCCAGAGCACAAAGCAAAGCTTGCCTCGCTTTTCCTTTCCTTCCCAAACTTACATAAAAACAAACCCAGGCTCCCTCCTCCTTTTTGGCAGCCAGCAGCACATCCTGCAGAGCAAACCTTGTGTCCTGAGACTCTTGCACTGGGCTGGGGAAGGAGAGGAGCAGCTCAGCCTGCTCCCTGGCTGAGTTTTATTGCGCTCTGTGCGCTTCCCAGCAGGACGCCGCTGGCACCCGGAACGCCTGCCAGAGCTCCACCAGCGCTTTGCTCCGTGCTTTCCACGCTCTGGGGCGTTGCTGCCACGCTGCTCTGGTTGTGCAACAGCCCCACAAATGGCACTGGGCTGCTTTGAAGGGGGAGGAGGAGCTGGGCCAGCGGAGAGCCACCGAAATCCCTGCGGTTCCCGCTGTCGCTGAAGGCCCGCCTTGGATGGATTGCAGCGAGTCAGCAGAAGGCAAATAAACAGGCAGGCAGGATAAACAGGCTCTGCAGCCTGGTGTTCCCTGAGAAAAGCATGTGTTTTTTGTTGTTTTGTTGTTATTTTCCCCTCTAATGCCCATCACTTTGTCAGCAGCTCTGTGTGTGCTGCGGGCATCGTTTGTCTCCGGGGCTTGCAGACCCAAACCACTGATGGGCAAAATGCTGGCTGAGCTGCCTTCACTGTGCATGGGAACCCTAAATCCCAGCCACAGAGATGAGGGAACCCTGCATGAAGCCAGGCAGCTTCATACCCCTTGCTGCAAGCCCAGCTGCCAACATCTGGGCACCACCAGACCCTGCAATGTGCCAGGGTGACAGAGCTCACACAGCACCAAAAAAGCAGCACAGAGATCCAGCCACCCGCTCTGGATGCTCAGAAAACCATGGAGACACCATGGAATAGAAAGCCCAAGGGCAGAGGAGGCCTTGCTCTGGGCTGGTGGTTTCCTTCCCCCTTTAAAGACCTGGCTGTGAGTAATTAAAGCTCCTGTTTCTAAGCTGCCTGGTATTTTAATTGATTTTCTGCACTGGCTGCCCACAGTGTAGTCATTCAAGTCCAGCATTTGTCTTGCAAGCCCCAAATGAGCAGCAGGGGAAGGCGACCTTCCCACGAGTCCATGGTGGTGGGAACTGGTTTGGACTGGGAATGGGATCACCTGGATGACATTCAAATTACAAATTTGGCCAAACCAATGCCCTGATCTCCACCATGCAGCAGCTCAGGGCAGGAAGAGCTTCCCACCATGATTTTGTACCTGTTATTTATCCTGGGAGTTTGCTCTGGGATGTCCATTTTCCACAGGGGGAGAAGAGATTGATCTCCTGCACAGTCAGACTCTCATCAAGAGAAAAGTGGGAGCATAAAAACAGGGATTTTTTTTTTTTTCAAAGGAGGTGAGAATACAGCTTGCATTGAAAATCAGGAGCACTGGAGGAGATTTTTGAATAAAAACCTCACAGAGTTTATTGCAAGCTATAATTTGGGTAGGAATGGACCTTAAGGATCATCCAGGTCCAACCTCCTGCCATGGGCAGGGATGCCACTCATCAGGTCAAGCTGCTGAGGGCTCCATGCAGCCTGGCATTGAACACTTCTAGGGATGGGGGACATCTACAACCTACAATCCTAAATCATTCCCCAACTCTTATCAGCAAAGTAAAAATCTAGGACTTGCTGGTTTTTCAGGTTTTGCTTTTCTTTCAGCAGCACCCCAGAGCTGATGACAAACAAGCCAAGCTTTAGAGTGGAAAAATCAAGCTCTGGCAAATTGGTTTAAAAAAAAAAATCACTGTCAGTGGGATGATATTCCTAAATCTGCAGAGGGACTGCAGGAGGTTTCCAAATTCAGAGATAAAGGCTTTCCCCAGCAGGTGGAAAAAACAACACCTTGCCCTTCCAGAATGCTTTTTTTTTCTGGAACCTGGGGAAAGCCTGCACATGGAGCCTCTCGTCAATAATCCAGGAGGCACAGGGAAAATCCAGCTCCCAGGGCTGAGAGTTCTATAAAGTTGGGAGCCTCCCTGCTGGAGGGATGCATTCCTCTGTGCTGCAGACAGCCTGAGCCTCCAGCCTCCTCCAGGAATTTGAAAATAAGCCATGCATATAATAGGTGCACATTTAGCATGAAAGGAAGATGCTTCACAGAGGACAAATATTAAACTGTAAAATATATCAAGAGACATTTCCTGGGAACAGTGAATTTAACCCAGCTCTTCGATGAGCAGGAAGCTCCCAGGAGCTATGGCTGTGTCTGGTGGAGGAGCAAAAACCTGGAGGAGAGAGAAAGCTGCCTGGGTTTGTTAGGAAAAAGGGAGCAGGGTCAGTGCAGGGCTCCTCTCTGCTGTCAGGGTGGTGGTGACACCCAAGGGACATCAGTGTGGGTGCTCAGTGTCACACCAAAGCCCATCCAACCCCTCTCCTGCCCAGGCTGTGCTCATCAGCAGAAATATTGGGAAAGGGAATAAAGCAGCAAGCCCAACTCTCCCAGCAGCCTGCTCCTTCCATATTCTGAACCAGATGCTGGCTTTGTGCTGCTGTTTAAAATCCCATGCTGGACACAGCCTGGTCTCATCCCTGCTGGATGAGACACCAACAATCTGGAATTCCAGAAGTTCCTGCAAAAAGCTGTTTGACACTTCAACCCCACTATCTGAACAGCAGCGCTTGTTTTAGGTTCTAAAATACAAGTGGTAAGCCCAGGTGAGAAGCAGAGTGCTGGTAAATGGAAATTTAACCCCATTTCTTCTCAGTGTCCCATAAAACAGGGAATAAAATTCCACAAGAGGAAAGCCTCTCCTGGGCAAGAAGGAGGCCTTTACTAAGGTGATTTCTCTTGGCCACATGAAGCCCAACTCTCCCACTAACACACAGCCCTTCAGTAAGTGGAAGCTGGGAAGAGAGCTCCAAAAAACCTGAGCATTTTTTTTTACAGTGTATATGGGACTCCAGCCAACAGCTTTGTTTTTGTTTTCTCCTTTAAAATAGCATGAGACCATCTCAGGACCTCCCATGCCCTTATCTGTCTGCTTGCTCATACATCATCTTCCAGTTGTGGAGACTCTGAGATAGTTATTTGGCTTTTAGAGCACCGAGCTCTTTGCTTATCTCCTTCCTACTTCTGTTCTCTACACTTCCAGGCAACCTGGTAAGGAGACCTGCATTTCCCTGAGAACAAAAGTTCAGCCTCTTAAGCCACTTATCCGGAGCAAACTGCTGTAACCCTCTTGTTTTGACTGATATTTAGGGAGGCAGATCTGAGCCCCTGCAGCCTGGGCACCTCCTGGAGCAGAACTTGGTCTGCCTCAGCTTTGGAGGGCTCTGAAAAGAAGTTTATCCCTTCCTACAGCCCAGCATTGCGGGAACACAACCATCCATCCATCCATCCATCCATCCATCCATCCATCCATCCATCCATCCATCCATCCATCCATCCATCCATCCCCAGTGCCCCTTGTCCCTCCCTTTGGTGCTGGCACAACCAAAGGGGCTGGGTGTTTGTCACCTCAGGTGCAGGGCTTTTAGCTGAAGGCATCCCTTGGTGATTAAAAGGTCACTGGAGGCAGCTGGAGTTTTTCCCCACCTATAGCAAAGGCTGCTGTAAAAATACATAAAGAACAAATTCCTGACAGGTGCTCGTATACATGGAGATTCCCACCACAGCAGCTGGTCCTGAAATGGTGAATTATTGTCCCAGGGACCACCCAACACCTGAGAAGACCTTGATCAGCTTGGTGCAAGGGCAGCCTGACCCTTTGGATGGAAGAGAAGGATGGGGATGGATGGGGATGGGGATGGGGATGGGGATGGGGATGGGGATGGGGATGGGGATGGGG
>WBND01000987.1:154986-169921 GCA_013398595.1 Tychaedon coryphoeus | reverse complement strand
GGGAATGGGAATATGGGAATGTGGGAGTATGGGAATATGGGAATGGGGGAATGTGGGAATAGGAATGTGGGAATGGGAATGTGGCAATGTGGGAATGTGGCAATGGGGTGGGGGAATGTGGGAATGGGAATGTGGGGGGGGGGGAATATGGGAATAGGGGAATGTGGGAATGTGGGGATGGGGATGGGGATGGGGATGGGGATGGGAATGTCCTCCCTTCCCCTTCTGATATATTCCCTTCCACTTCTATTTCAATAAAACAACCTGACCTGGAAGATACTGCCATTTATTCCTTCCCTTGGGTGAACAGGAAAAGCCTCCTGGATCATATGGATCAAACCCATGGAAAAGACACCACGGGGTTCAGTAGGGATCCACGCTGGAACAAGCAGCCAGCTGTGAGAGCAAGCAAGAGGGAGAAGCCAGGCTTGCAGAGGGAAGGAAAGTGATGATGCTCAGGGAGGGCTTGGCAGGGAGCTGGGTTTGGAAAGGGGACAGAGGGAAGTTTCACACCAGTGACGCTCACCAGGGCTTTGCAAATGCCACGTTGGCCTTTTCAGCCCGCACAGGGAAAAGCAGTTTTCACACCTAAGAGCCTCCTTCCACAAGCTGTCTAATGGCACTTTCACAATCAGCAGGCTGCTCTGAAAGGGAGCAACTGCCTCCTCTTCTCCAGCTGAGATCCCCTCCTCACACAGCCAGTGGGGTTATTTCCCAACACTCGAGAGCACCAAAGATGAAGCTGGAAATTAAAACGAGCCAAAGCAGCCCCACGCCTCCCCCCTCCCCACCCCTTTTAATAAAGCTACTGAATATCATGTTCCCAGCCTAGATTAACCCAAGCTTTGCTCCCAATTATTGTTTCACTCTCCTAAGTACAGCAGCAAGGAAGGGGCTTGACAAATGAACCCAGCTCTGCCGTTAAGCTGCACTTCCACTTGTGCAAGTTTGTCTGAATCCTTATTGCTCAGCGAAATCCTCCCTCACACAAATCACTGGCTGTGTATTCCCAAGGCTTTTTACTGCACTGGGGACTCCAAGGACCCAGGGATTTTTCAGCCTTTTGGTTTGTGGGGCTGTGAACCCCGTGGGGTGAATTCAGACAGGTTTGCTTCGCTCTGGGTCTTGTCCCAGCCCCCTACAAAGAGCCCACAGCTCCAGTGGGGTCATGCAGGACACACATGGGGCTGAACTGTGCTAGAAACAGGTTTTCCTCACAGTGGAAAAGCGAGGCTGCTGCTGGGAGAGCAGGTTATTTGGGGACTTGCACGTTAGCGCTCGGTGCTGAGCACGGTGATGAGATGAAAATGGAAAAGGGAAGGAGGAAAGGATTGTGCATGCCTCCAAAGCCCAGCTCTGGGGAGAGCTCCTGATCCCTCAGACCTCTCAGCAGAGAGGTGGCAGGGGGGAAATCCAGCCCATCCTCTGCTCCTCGCCCTTCTCCCTGCGTTGGTTGTTTCCCTTCCTAGAACAGAGGCTCTGGTAGCAAAATCGTGGCAGCACATGGATGCTTTTAGTGAAAAAAAAAAAAAAAAGGACAAGTCAGACCTTCCTGAAATTCCTTCTGTAAGAAAAGAAAGAAGTTGTCTGTGCTCTCCCTCCTCCATCACACTCTGTGAGACCCAGGGTGTCCTTTAGGGATACACTGAGGAGTGTGAAGGTGGCTCCACCCAAGAAAAACACACTTGGACACCTGTGCCACTGCTTTCTAAGGGGTTTTCTGCAAATTGCATGATCCAAGTCCACTTAAACACAAGGAGGAAGCCAGGACATGCCTGGTCCCTATTTGGAGATATCCAAAGGGATACCCCTGCAACACACCTGCAGAGTTAAATAAGGTGTTTGTCCCACAGGCTGCTCCAAAGTGAGCACAGCAGGGTAAATTCAAGATCAGGAATAGATTTAAAACATTTTTCAGCCTCAACCCTGGCAGGGAGAGGTTCTTCAGTCTCTGGTGATTTGCCAAAAGGGTTAACTTCTTTCTGTAAGATGAGTGTGTAAGCTAGGTGGTGCAGGAATACCTCTCCCAGTGGAAGGATTTCTTCTCCTGGATGGCAGGGTGAGTTTTGTTTCAGGATGAGTCCTGTCCTGCTGCTCCTTGTTTGCTCCATGAGACATCACCACAGTGGCAAAGGTAGCATTCCTTACAGACCTCATCAAAAGCAGAGCAAGTTTAAAGAGGGAAGCATCCTGCTAATAAATAGGCAGAACTTGCAGCCCTGACCAGCCCATCTGAAAAAATCAGTGCTGGTTGAGAGCTGCCCAAGAAGAGACTTGAGGGAAGGAAGGAGATGGACTCTGTTCATAATGCATCCTAAAGGATCCCCACCTCCCTCAGCCAGGCCCAAACAAAACACAGGTTAGAGGCTTTTTTTTTGACCCCTGTTAAAGGCATTCTTTTCCACTGACTTCCACAGAGCTTGGATCAAACACAAAAAGGGGGTGAGGTGTCAATACAGTAGCAATTCTTCAGACCCCAGGACTTCATTAGCAGAGGTAAAAAAGCCATTAGCAGTGTAAAAAGTCACACCCCACAAACAGTGCTCTGGAAGTCAACAAACTAATTTCAAGGTGAGTCAAAATGCTTCATTTTACCCTCAATACAGAGGTTTGGTTGTGATTTCAGCTGATTTTCGTGGGGTTTTTTTTTTAAATAATTTTTTTTTTGCTGAATAAATGAAAACACACTTTACTTCCTTCACTGGTGCCCTATTTCCAAACTCAGATACAAAGCTTGGGGAAAAAAAAAAAAACCTTTTTGACCACTTTTCTATGCTAAGGCTCCATGGCCCAGGGTGGTGAGCCCCAAAGTGATGTCAGAAGGAGCAGAAAATGCCAGCAGGGCTGGGCTTTGAGTGCCAGGATGTGGCACTGCCAATCCCAGCCCGTGAGTCAGCACTGGGATATTGCTGCTTTCCAGAAAAGCACCTGGAGCACACTTGGGATGTGTCCAAGAGCTGGTTTGTGGGTGGGGCTCAGGGATTCCCATTTTGGCTGTGCCAATCTCTTCTTCCCTCCCCTGTCAGCATCAATGGTCACCTGCTTCACTGTGCTGGTGGCAGACAGGAATAATTTGGCTTTATGAACTGGGCCAGATGTTTCAGACCACACTTGCCCTGCCCTGCCCCTGCCAGAGAGAAGGGAGGAACATGGAGCTGTTTAGTTTGGGAAAGCCCTCTCAGATCATCAAGAACAACCCAGCTCTGACCAAGCCCACCACTGACCATGTCCCCAAATACCACATCCACACTGCTTTTAAACCCCTCCAGGAGTGGTGACTCCACCTGAACAGCCTGCTCCAGAGCTTGGCAACCCTCTCCATGAAGAAATTATTCCCAATATCCAACCTAAACCTCCCCTGGCACAACCTGAGCCTGGCTGCTCTCAGCCCATGATGGGTGCAGCAGGAATTCTGTCTGGCCAGAGCTGGAGCCCAGCCAGGACAAGGGGCTCCAAACGTCTCCTCCCGTTCCAGCCAGACATCCCAGGAGATCATTAACCACTGCACGTGACCGGCAGCAATAATTAATCACCCAAAGTTGCTTTTTCTCCAAGCCAAGTCATGCTCTGCCTCCATCACGGGCTTGACAGCAGTCAGTAACAGCACTGGCAATTAAAGTTAGGCAAGATCTGATTAACAAGATAATGTTCACTGATCATGGTGTATCTGTGTCTAGCCCAACCACAGGGCTTTTTTTTTTTTTTTCCTTAGCTGGTGTTTTTCACATAGCAGGAGGAGCAGGGATCATCAGCTCAAGACTACTTTAAGCAGTTCAGCTGTGACTCCACTCCTCAGAGCCCTTCAGGGCAGACAGGGATTTAGGGAATGCAGGAGTCACTAGTGCTCCAGCCAGCAGTGCCAGGGACTTCAGGAGCCATCCCCACAAGTGTCACCACGGCCCAGTGCAGTGGCCATGCCTGGATTCCAATATGTAAATGTAATAAGAGGATTGCAGAGAAGAGATTTGTCTTGACTGGGAGATTAGTTTTAGATCAAATTTGGCTAATGTGGGAAATGCTGCTGGCGAGGATGTGACCACTTCAATTAGCTCATGAGTGCTTTTCTGCATCTCTGCTGGCAGAGAGGAGCTGGGGAGATGCTGAACTCTGAAGGCAAGGGCAGCACAAGCAGCTCACCCAGACGTGTTTCAGCTCTGAACCAGCAGCCCTCAGTCATTCCCAAACCTCCTCCCTGCTCCTCCTTGTTCCCTGAGCTCCAGTGCTCGTGGTGCTGCCAGCTGTGCCACAAGGGCAGTGGGACAGGAGGAAAGGGATTGCCCAGGTCAGAGCAGGATCTCACTGCCAGCACTTTGCAGCCACCAAAAGTGACCCAGGCTGCTCAAAGAACAATCACAAACTGAGGCTGCTCAGCCCCACCATCACAAATGCGCCATTATTCTCCAGAAATTAAAAACAAATGCATCTCAATAGGGGATTGAGATGCTCCTAGGGGAAGCAGAAATAAGGAAAAAGCCATCTGCATCAGAGGGCTCTTGGAGAGAAGAAGTCAGAGTGGGAATCCCTCCATGCACACCTCTCCAGAAGGGTCACCCACTCCAGGCTCCCTAGTTCAGGCAAATCCAAAGAGTTTGGGGATATAAAAGGCTTCCACCCCCCAGGATCTTCCTCCTCAGCACATGTGTCCAACCTGCTCCTCCATTCAGCCAGGCAAAGGTAAAGCAGGAGGCTCCTGGGCCACCTGGGAAAGCCCAAAACCTTCATTTCAAAGCCTGAGGGATCTCAGAGGGAAAAGGTTAGGGCAAGGCTCGGCTTTTTGTTCAACATGTGCTGACTATGCCCTGAAGTACCAGACTTATGGACTGATTTGGAATATTATAATAGTGCCTTTGTGCCATTTGAAACCAAATCAAAGAAAATGTTCATAAATAGCCCGTGTTAAAGATGGGTCCATTTATTTTTTCCCATCCAATTTCCATTCCTTCCCTTTGCCGCATTTGCTAATTATCCAGTATGCATTTGCTTAAAGAAAGCATTTTTCTAGCCTTCACAATCCATCTTCCCATCCTAATGGATCTTGTGGTAAAGTCATTACGGAGACTTTATGAAATCACAGTTATTTCCATGACAACAGTGATGTAATAAAGGTGGGATTATGACATTACAGCAAGATCGAGCTGAAGGACAGGATGGATTTGTTTACCCCAGACAGGGCAAGGAAGAGACTTCATTCATCCAATGTTTCTAAAAGTGCCTTCAGGTCTGCTAATGGAAGGGACATTTTATATCTGGGGTTTTCATTTTCTTTTGTTTCACACTTTTTTATGAGGGCTCCTTTCCAAGCACACGTAGTCTGGTGTAAGTTGGAGAGGAGCAGCCTTGCTGAGGAAATATTTACCCATCTCTCCAAAGGGAAAGATCATCCCTTCAAGACTCATGGCTCTTGCCTTTCCTGAAAAGCATCAATGCCTGCTGGGGAAGGGTTTTCCACCAGCTTAAAAGACCAGCAGGACAGAATTTTCCCCCTTTCAAGGGTGGCTGATCTAAGCTGCTTTCTCTTCCAACATTTTAATCAAGAAATCACCTGCCGATGGATCACAGCATGAACTGGCTCCCCATGAACTTAGGTTTGAAAGTGGCACTAAGGCCCTTTCTTCTTCTTCAGGGAAACAAAGCCAGCCTGGGTCTGGCCAGCAAATTCCAAGCCAAAACCCACTCTTCTCTCAAACCCAGACACACCTCTTAAAGTGATTTTTAGCTCGCTCGCTCTTGAGCAATCACAGAACAAACTTGGGTGAAAATGACACAGCAATTCCTAAAGGATCAGAGCATGGAACGCCACAAGACAGCTTTGAAGATAGCTGGGGTTTCTGGTTTGTTTTTCTCAGGGAGAAAAGATGAATATTTCATACGGTACATGGTTCAAAAGTTGATTAATGTTTCAGCGTGTGGAAAACCAAGCTCGGGAGACAAGTTTCCTCATGTAAAATTCTTTAAGCTGGCAGCAGGACTTGTATGGCCAACTTCTCCCAGGGGGTGTGTTTTGTTTCACCCCCTTCAAAACCACTCCTGGCAGTGGGAGTGTGGTTAGATCAGGGCTTGACCTGCAAGGGTGGGGTGGCCTTTCTTTGGTGTCCCCAAAACTCTCCCCCCTCTGTCACCACAGCCAGGCCAGGTGCTGACAGCCCACAACACTTCTCCTGCCCTATTCCTGCTTGACCAAGGGGATATTGTCAGGCTGGAAGGACCTCCTCTGCTTCCTCAGGAGCTGGTGAGGACCTGTGTATTGGATATATTTACATCCAATATATTTATATCCCATATATTTATATTTATCCGATACAGAGGAGAGCCCAAAACTTCCCTGCTCTGAAAATTCATCTGCTTCAAGCCCAGCTGCTTCAGCTGGTCCTGCCCCAATTCCTGCTCCTCTAAGCCTTCCCAATATCTCTTCATTGACAGAAGGGGAACACGGTGAGGCCACGCAGACGTGTTAATGAAATGTGAATTATTAACCGCGGCGTGCTAAGGGAGATAGAAGAGGGGGGATGACATTTTGCCATTAATATGTAAAATGGGCACCTCTCCCTCCTTTTGCTGGAGGGGAAGAGCAGACTCCAGCCCGTGTCCCATTCCAGGGCCAGGATGGGTAATGAGATAACACGATTGCTGAGTCTCTCGCCCTTTTTCTTTCTTTCTTTCTTCCGTGATAAAAGGACAGAGGGAAATGCACACAATTAAAAGGAGGATTCCAACCAGCCCCGGAGAGATTCAATGAATAATAATGGACCTCCAGCTGCTAATGTGCTTAAGGACTTCCAAGTCTCAAGTGTCTAACCAGCTTAAGGGTCCGTACCACAGACTTCATTTCTCTCTGTAAATGGGAAAGGCAGGGCAGGAGCAGGAGGGGGGGAATCCTGCCCCTGATTACAGATGGGATCATCACCCAGCCCTTCACGAGGATGGATGTGACAGCAACAAAAGAGTAAAGTCAACTTAACAGCGCCCTCAAAGCCAACACCAAGTGTGGGGTGAGGAAGGTCCTTTCCTAACAACCCCTGTGTGTCGCCTACACTTGTAGTCACCCCAAAATACCTCAGAGGAGGGTCCAAGACGCTGCTGGAATAAAAACAGCAATAAAACTTTCTCTGTACAGCTCCTGGTGAGGGAAAGGTCTCTACTGGGGTGTGACCTTCAGTGCCTGCTCATCTCCCGACCCTTCCCTGCAGAAGGGACAGAAGATGTGCCACATGGACAACAGCCAAAGCCACATAAAAATGTCCACCTGAAGATTATCAGAGGGGTTTTGTTTTTTTCTGGCACTTCCCTTATTTTTTTCTCTCTCCCATTAATGCTTCTCTCTCTCTCTCACAATCCATTAACTTTCCCCCTGCCTTCTCCCTTCCTGGGCCCCCCTAACCAAGACAGCCTCCTCTCCTTGACCCTCTCAGGTTTCTACCATGCTCATAAATTTCCACGAAGGATCAAGGAGAAGGCTTGCAGAGGAGGAAGAGCAAAAGACAATGCAGAAAGCGCTGTCCCAGCCTTGAGTTCCCCGTGAAGTTGTGTCCGGTCCTCCCCATCTGAAGGTTATAGGGTAACTATCACAGATTCAGGGAACAGCAGCTTCAGAGATGCAACGAGATGATCAAAGGAACAAGGAATGTTAGCTCGGTCTGGGCTCCTCAGCCTTGGAAAGGGATATGATGGAGATCTGAGAATCACAAGAAAAGCTGTTTCCATCTCTCCTGGAGCAAGGAATGGGGGCATCAGAGGAAACTCACCAGTTCAGAACGAACAAAATGAGCTAATTTTGTACCCAGCCCATCTCCATGCCATGGGACTCCTCAACAGAGGAACTGTGCCTGCGTGGAGCTCAGAAGAGTTCATAAAAAAAAAAATCCGGATTTTTCTGGCCGTGTGCGGGAGCCGTTACGTACAAACACATCCCTTGCGGGTGAGGAGGTCCCTGATCTACAAACCACAGGAGAAATATCCCAGAGATTCCCCACTGCTGGTGACCCTGCACTTACAAAGGTTTCCAGGAACATTGCTGGAATCAGAGACGGGATTTTGTGCTCTGGGGGAACTGCTCTGACCCCGCACGACCGCTATCGTGCCTTCACACCTCGCCAGAGCTCCAGACAACACATCCCCTCTCCTCCAGCTTTGGGGGAAACCTGCCGGATCCGTAGGCAACAGCAAGATGTCACAGCGAGCAGGGAGATGGGCCGGGAATGTTTAACGGGAATAGCTGCTGGCAGCGGGGACGGAGGAGGGAACGGTTGCATAAGCGGCACTGGAGACTCCCAGTCCCTGGCACGGGAGGCAGGCACAGCACACACTCCACACAAAAGAAAGAGAGAAGTTGTGTGAGGTCGGCCACGTGTCAGCCCTGCACGGCTGAATCATGCAAGTTTAAAGGCTTCAAAGCAGGATAAGATCTCAGCGCGGCCACGTGCGCGCTCATCCCTCCAACCTGAGGTTGGGGAAGCAGCGGGAGAGCGCCAGTGAAAGCAGAGCAGGGTAATTAGTTAATTAGGGGAGCTGACTAATCAGCTAATTCACGAAGGTTTCTCATTATTCACAGAGAAAGAATTCTGGAGTGGAGCAAGGTGGAGCCCATTGGGCAGAGGGGCCCTAAAATGAGGCAGGCTCAAAACCCACTGGGGTGGGTTAAAACCTTGGCATCTCCTCAGCCCGACTGGTTTTGTGCTGCTGAGAGACAGAACCAGCCCTGCTCGTGCTCCTTCAGCAAAGGAGCTGCTCTGACTGCTCTTCTTCTGGGCAAGAGGCAGGAGAGCAGAAGTTCTCCTCTATTTCGAGCTGGCAAAGGGAGATTTATTTGCCCAGAACACAACAGCTCTATTTAACCTTCTCCTAAACACTGCCCAGGCAGCTCAGACAGCTCAAGTGCTGAAACAATATTGTCTAATGAATGCCAAGGGTGGAACAACGCTGCTGCTTCCCTCTCCTTTGAAAGATTGCTCAGCCCAGTGAGACAAATGTCAATAAAAGGAAATTTAAGTTGGGAAGGGAGGGGAGAAGGTGAGAACACGGATGCCCAACCTGCAGCTCTACCCAGCTCTCCTTTCCCTCCCCGTTCCCTTCGCCTCCCGTGTCCTTGTGCATCCCCAGCAGCAATATCACACTGCTGCTGTTCCAGCCAGGACGGATATTTGAACAGCCTTGGATCAATATTTGTGCAAAGGGAAAGCTCGCGCATCACGGGGCTACAAATTAACCTCTCGTCCCGTATCCACACTGGCACACCAGGCCCGCAGGAGCAGCGGATTCCCCCTGGGAAAAGCGGGACACGCGCCTCGTGGCACAGGGAAAGGAGAAAGAGTAATAATAGATCCAGCCCCAGCTCACAGGCTTTTTTACATCTCTCCCTCAGGTTTGGGGCGGGGGGAGCAGCTTTTCTTAATTAGCTTTCTAACCTCTTCTAAACAGGTTCAAGGGTGTCTTGGCAGGCTTGGGAAATGGTGTGAAAGCAGCACTGAGTAACAGCAGCAGAATTAGTCAGGTGTAAAAGAACCTTGCTTTTTCTTTCTGGGGACACGATTAGGGCACCAGTAATGAGAAAGACGAAGAACATCCAAGGCTGCAGAAACCTGGATTTTTTTTTCCTCTTATTAATGGGAAGCATTGCCTCAGAACTGCATGCTCGGGAGCGGGAAATATTTCTCGCAGCATAAAACCATCGATCCCAAAGTCCTGCCTGAGCTGTCACGGCTATCACCAGCCACATTCAGGTTCAGCCCACTGGCAGATGTCAGGTGTGGCCGTTTTTGCCTATGGAATGAGATCTGTGGCCGAGCCAGTCCTTGCTCCTCAAGGCTGAGCTGCCTTCCCCCTCCTACATGCCTGCGGACATGTGGATGAGCAGAACAGCTTTGCCTTGGACTGCTCAGCCCACGCTCCACACGATCCCAGCTGGATTCCCCAGAAGCCTGGCCCACAAAATCTGAGGGATATTTGCAAAGCTCCTCCAGTGTTGTTTCCCTTTCTGAATCACCCTTCCTGCCTCATAGCAGTGACGGATCAACCGTTGTGCCAGATTCACTTCCACGCGGCTTTCAGGACACCGCGTTTGTTCCCTCTGTTGGATTTTCCACCCAGCCTTGCTCTGACAACGTTCTGAAGAGGAGCTGGAGGTTTCCCTCACAACTTTTTGCCTCAGTTGGACACAGTCTGGATCTGTGCAATCACCCTTCCCTTTTCCAGCCTCGCAGCACAACAGCGGGACAGCAAGGGCTTGGATTGTGGCTGCTCACCACATGGAAACCAAGGGATTGCCAAATTCACCCCGGGAGGAAAGCGAGCAAAAGACATTTACACAAAGAGAAGGGCTTTTGGCTCCTTTAGTCTGCAGGGCCAGACACTCGATGACGCTTGCCCCTGCTTTTCCCCTCACATTATTTGCCATATTTAGCCTCCTTTCATCCTGCCTTGCCATCACACTGAGCAAAGAGGGAATGGCACTTGCCCAGTGAGGGAACGGACGAGATGAATTTGTTCACTGAATAATGAAATGTGGTTTTTTTTTTCCTCCTGCTCAGCCTCTGCCTGGGTCTCGTTTCTGGTTTGCAGCAGAGACCCTCCCCTTTTCCCCACCTCTCTTCCAAATCCAAGGAAACTGTTTTGTTCCGGTGGGAAACACGATTTCAGAAAAACAAAAATATTTTCGACCGCCAGAGGAATTTGCAGGCAGAAAGGTGCCAATTAATCTACATTATAGCGAAATTAGCCTGATGATAAAGCGATAGGAGGATGACAAGGGAGAGATCGGCCTCTAATGTCCTCATTAGCCAGTGGTGCTCCTTTCCATCAGGTGGAGGAAGCTGTCTGGTGGCACTTCATTAGCGCCTGGGTTAATGACAGAGAAGGAGGCAGGGACATGGGCTGGCCCCCCACCCTTCCTGCCATTCTCCTCCCTGGCTCCTGGCTGGAAGTTGATGTTTCCCTCGTCTCCTGTCACCCCTCCATTTGTAATGGCAAGACAGGTGGAACAGGGGGCATTTTTCCCAAAACACTGGTGTCTTCCCTGGAGCTCAGGATGATTTGGGTAGTGCTGAGCTACAGCAGGAGCCCTGGCGCACGTGGATGGAGCCACACTGAAGAAATCTCCCTTGACACCCTCACAAACTCCTCCTGCTTCCCTACAACTCCCTGTGTCCTCCTTTTCTCCTTGACTTTCACAAGATCTTTTGCCCTCTTGCCATCCTGCATTGCTCTTTCATCCCTCTGCTTGCTCAGCTCCCTGAGCAACCCTTCTGATTCTCTCCTTCTGCCAGCCCTGGCTGTTTAGTTTACTGTTAAACTGTGGGTTTGCTTCTTTGGGGTTTCCTTAACTTTTTTTTTGACCCCACTGATTGTCTGTCAGCACAACATCAGGCTGCCAGCAGATGAAGGATGACTCACAGGGAAGACAACAAGGAGTAAAATCATCACCATCATAACAAAAACAGAGAAATCCCCCAAAAGAGTTGAGACTTTCCCAGAGGGAATGCAGAATGGTTCAAGGGTCTCCCTCCAAAACTGCCCCTGGCCTGCAAGGTGGTAGGATTCAGACACATGGCAGTAGAGATAGGAACAACTTCAGTGGGAGCTGGGCATTATCTTCAGGCACATCTGCCTGAAGACATGAATTATCCACAAAAGCAGGCACAGGGACAGCAGGGAGGTAAAGATGGAAACAGCTTTGATTTGTGCTTCTGAGAGGGCCCTCCAGCACTAGCTGGAAGAGAAACACAGAATTGTGAATATCCTGAGTTGGAAGAGACACACAAGGATGCTCGAGTCCAGCTCCTGGCCCTGCACAGGACATGCTCTTCATGGGAACACGTGGGGCAGGGACAGGATGGGGGGGTGCACATGGACCTCTGCTGGGCACTGCAAGCTGCTGGCAGGTTGTGTATGAGCAGATCTAAACCCATCATTTGTTTCTACCTTCCCTGAGCATCCTGCCTTGGCCTTGGCTGGAGACACATCCCGAGGTGAGGTGTCCTTTGACCTGCCTGCTTCCCAAATCAGCACACCTTTCACAGCACAGCCAGCCTCCCTGGGCAGCAGGGATGGGGCTGTAACCTGCAGCTTTGCAGGAATGGCTGTCCTGGGGATCCTTGCTGCTGCATGGCATTCTTCCTCTGCAAAGTCACTGGGGGCAAGCACATGAGGTCAAGCCAGGAGAGGTTACTGCAGCTAGAAGAGGGTTTTGGACCTGCAGGCTGTATGTCTGAAAGTCACAGAAGAGCTTTACAGACCCAAGTGTTTCACACATTAGTACCACCACTCATTTGCCTCCAAATCCACTCTGTAACTGCGCCTCTTTCACGACCACCCCCACTTTCTGGACTGCCATAAGCAGGGAGACAGGCACCAGAGCTAAAATCATGGGCCACCCTTTCCTGGCATCCTGGAAAGAGCAGCTGGAGGGTGGGGAGAAGGCAATTTGTGATTAAACAGCATCACAACGCAGCAGGTCCTGCAATGCGAGCCCTGAGACGGCTCCTTTGGCTGCCTCTTGCCCCTGGATTCAATTCCCTGGAAGTCTGGGGTGCTTTAGCAGCACCCCTTTCCCAAATCCATCAGCACAGGTCAGCCTGCATGGGGACACAACCAACAAAGCTTTGCTTTGTGCTCCTTCCCCATCCCAGTGTCCCGACACCGCTCTGCCGCCCCTTCCCTCCCTCCCTCGTGCTCTCCCCGCTCCTTCCCTCCTTCCTTTTAATTAGCAACTTTTTCTTTGTTCCCTTTAATGAAGCAGGGTGGGGGCAGGCGAGGGGAGCTGCTGTCAGCCAGATGAGTTATTTTTCCCCCCGCACACCAGATCAAAGGCCGGCAGCTCCGGCTCGTCCTTAATTTGGGCAGCGTCTTCTTTGTGGTTTCTCCATGGATGGCGGTGGGGAAAGGCTGGGCTGGGAAGGGAGGGCTGAAACGTGGGAAGGGGGGAGCTGGGAGAAGGACTTTGGCTCGTCTCCCTTAGGGAAGAAGGCCAGGAGGGATTTGGGTGGCAGCTGGATTTGGCGTGTGGGCACCTGGGGCAGGTTTGGTGATGCCCGGGTGTAAAACCTGACGGTCCAGACACTGCCCTCGGGGAGGGGGACAGCACCAGGTTTGATGTGGAAGGGGCCTGCAGCTCTGCCAGGGCTTTAATGGGGAGAGAGAGAGAGCACTAATTATGGGAAAGCAAAGGCAAATGTGGGAAAACAAACCGCTGAGGGATTTGAGAAAGGGAAGGTACGAGGAAGGACCTTGGTACAATGTGATTTTTTTTTTTTCAAGCACTCTAACAATGTGTTTATCTGGAGGGGGCAGAACATATTCAGGGGTGCCAAAGATTCCCAAAACATTTAGCCTTGGTTTGATTTTTAATTTGGATCTACTACAGGAGTGGATATTTCCCCGCCCTGAGCTCAGAAAACCCTTACCTCACTCCAGGGATTTGCACCTTAGGGCTGGAGTCTCTGAAATTGTATCTCTTTGGGTCCATGGGGCCGTAACAGGGTGAAGTTCTTATTTTACAAAGCTTTTTGTTGTTATTAGAAATGCTTTAGGGCCTCTCTGTCTCACAAGCCATGCTGTATTTTTGGTCTTTATCACTCCTGCTTATCTGTGGCATGTCCCAAGTTTTCCACAAACCATTTCAATAACATTTTGGGGGTAAAACAGGTCATAATTTCATGCTGGAAGAGAGAGCTCAAATGCTCTTCCCACATGCAGCATCACCATGAAATGTGGAAAGTGTGAGTAAATCCAAACTTTGAAAACACCTCGTGGCCAGCTTGTATCTAAAATTAAAGAAAATTAACAAACTCATAATCTAAGATTAAGGTCCACAGTGTTGTTTTATAACTGGGTATCAGAAGGCAGAGGGCTGTTAATTAACTTTCTATTGACGAAACAAAGCACATGGAGAGGAACCTTGCTAATCTCTTCTGTGCTAATCAGCACACATTATTAATTTGTTGGAAGAAAAAAAAAAATTAAAAAGGTCCTCCTCTTCCCACTTAAACTCGGGTTTAATAGGGCTGGAGCGTGGTTTCACATTTCCCAGGCTTCATTCTTTGGATGACATATGTTGCAGTGCATTTCCTAGTGCATTATGAAGCTTCAGCATCAATAATTCAAGCTAAACTCCAGTTGTTAAAATAAACCAGCAAAGTATCTTCGGTGATTAATTATTCTTCCTTCCTCCTGCCTCCCCCTCCCTGTCAAAAGTACAAGCACATGTGCCACAGCCCAGGAAAATGTTTTGGTGCAACCCAGGGCATCCTGGAGTGTTTTAGCTGGCACAGGGGGGAATCTGGATGCTCGGATTTGCTGGAAGTGCCTGCTCAATCTCAGGGGAGCTGGGAGGTGTCAGCAATCTAATCCAAAAAAAAACTTCCAAAAACTTCAGGGATTCAGTGCCCGATGAATTCCCAGTAATCAGAGGATCTGTGTGACTCGAGATTTCGCTGGGATGAGGTTCAAGTTCTGGCTGGCCAGTTTTTAAAAGTGTAAATAAATGGTAATAACCACATTCCCTGGGTCCTTCCAGGTGGACACCACTTCCACAGGGACACTGGGACACCCAGTGCCCATGGCTGGGCCCTGCCTGGCCCCGTCTGGAGTTCTCCTCCTGCAGCCATTTGGAAAATAACATATTCCCTTTTAGGAAAGGAAATTTCCTTGAGGATTTCCTTTCTTACTCGCTCAGGAGGAGGCTTTATTTTATTCCTCCCAGTGATGCCACACTGCCCAAGCCACAGCCCTGGGGTGGCACCAAGCCCAGGTACCCCTTTGGGAGGGGCTGCCACCTGCTGTGCCCATCCAAGGGCTGTGGCACCCCAGGACTCACCCAGGAAGAACCATCCCTTTGCTTTCCCCATTTCTCCTCTCCCTTTCTGTCTTGGGTTGGTGTGGCCAGAAATGTGTATTCTGTCACCATCTGTTGCAGCCAGGTGGGGAAGTGACCCTTATCTCCTGG
>WBND01000987.1:94445-140398 GCA_013398595.1 Tychaedon coryphoeus | reverse complement strand
AGCAGATAATGTGTGCCATGGAGATAAGGAATCACTGCCCCACCCAGCTTCAACAGATGGTGACAGAATACACATTTCTGGCCACATCAACCCAACACACTGGGCACTTCCACTTCTGGCTGATCTCTCTCTGCAGCTCTGCCCAGCAGCTGGCCCTGTGGCACGGTGCTGGCTCTGGCTGGATTGATCTCAGCTGATCCCCTGGGAGCAGGGCTCGGGGCTCAGGCAGCGTAAATCCCGCTGGCCGTGGTGGCCCTGGGCCAGCAGCGACATCAGTTCCTGGAGAAGACTCATAAATTCCATCTGAGTTTCCCTCTGCTGAGTTCTCCTTTTTCTTGCAGGGGATCTGCAGTGCCTCATGTGTCACAGCAGCTCAGGGACTCGCGTTCTGATGTCATAAATTTGTCATCGCCACGACGTCACCGGCAGAGCAAGCACGAGGAGGAAGAGCTCCAGGGCTAAGCAAAGAGCCTTCCCTCTAACAAATGGCAGTGATTCACACCCAAAGCACTCCAAAACAGGACTCACACTCTGCTGTCCACATTTATCTTTTCTATTTGTTGCCAAAGCAAGACCTGACCAATGCGGTCAAAAAAAAGGGAAATGCTCAAAAAGCTAAATCCCAGCATTTCTGGGGGAAAGTACCCTGTTATTTGAAGAGGCTGAAGTCAGCCTTGTTGAATTCCTGGAGATCTTCCTCCTTACAGCCACTTGGAAATTGATTTTTTTGTATTTTTTCCATCACTGCTCTCCCAGCACGAGAAGCAGCTTTGGGGCCAGGTAAATATTTGCTGGCACCATTGAGTGCCATCATCTGGAAGGAAAGCAGGGTGGATTTGGGACTGGTTGAGGATCCATCTAAGAATAGTTCTCCTTGTCATGCATCCCCTGCCCTTGAACAACCTCTTCCATGAATATCCCAACACCTGGACAGTCCAGCCTGGCATCACACATCCTGCAGACTGATCCTGCTGCCTGCCTTATTTCAGTGCTGCCACTCCAGGAATTCTTGGCAGGTTGTCTAGAAATCAGCAAAGAACCCCACAAGAGGGGAGATCTCAGGACAAGAAAACTAAAAAGAGTTCTACAGCACAGACCCTGATTTTCTGAGGGATGTTTGGCTGCTGCTGCATGGTAGGAAAGGGCAGGGAGAGGACATAATTCTGCTCTAACTTGCTACATCATCAGTTTTCATTAAAATATTCTTCTGCCACATCTTTGTAATTTTTCATTTCGGAGGCAAATTTATTAAAGGTGTACTTCAGCCTGATTAAATTAAATAAGTGGCATTAGCAAATAAAGGGTTTGTTTGGTTTTTTTTAATATTGGCATGCCACAAAAAAAAAAGGGGGGGGGGAGAGGGGGAGAAATTGCTGTGATACAAGCAGCTATTTAATACTATAACTGAAGAAGGGGGGGAAATTCCATTCTTCATAAGCTTCCATTTGTTATCTTCCCTCAGCCCCACCACCACAAATCACACTGGAGCCTTGCAGCAAAAACACCCCAAATGTAAAGCAATATAATATCCTGTGTTTTCCAAGATAGGTAATAATACATTTTGCACACAAACAAACCTTCCTAGCACTCTACCAGCTCCCTTTCTAAGTCTCCCTGTGTGGCTCTTAACTTCTCACACTCATTGCAGGGCTATTTCCTGGTCAGAGATGACTTTGAAAATGAGGCTGAAAAAGGTTTCTCAGCGTATTTTTGTTTTGATTTCTGCCAGGCAGCAAGAAAGGGCAGGAGCTGTGCTCTGAAATTCAGGACTTGCCTTTGCTACCTTGCTTTAATAGAGCCACTTTGGCTGTGTTTTTTCCCCCTCACAGACTCTCCCCAAATGCATCTTAGCTAGTTTTAGGTGGAAAAACAGAGTGTTTGGCTGATCTCTTTCCCCTCAGCCCTGCTACAACATTTGGGTAATTCTGGGGCTGTGAGCACACGAGCATTTTTTAAGCCATGTGTCAAACACAGCTCTCCCTTCCACAAGCTTTAAAACCAACTGCCCTAGTGGGCTGCTCTGATAAAACCAGGGCTGGGAAAAGGAAGAAGGGTTTCCAGAGGCACCCAGGTTTTCTCTTCCCCTTCCTGGCACAAAGGGGCAGATTTTGCTTCCCCCAAAGCCACCCTGCTCCTGCTGTCTGACCACACTGGGATGCTCCAGCCAGGAGCAGCTGTGGTGGTACCTGGCCTTGGGGCTGAGAAGTCTCCAGGTCTGTGCTGCCAAGAGGAGGCAACACATGCATGAGAAACAGGGAAAACTTGGGAAGTTGATTGGATTGAGAGCTTCCCATCTGTTTCTGCCACAGTTCTGCCCATGGCTCTCCGCTGCCAGCAGCTGGAGACGATCAGGGAGGAAGGAGACAGGCACATCCAGCACCTCTCACCCACCAAGGAGACCTCTGTGGGCTTCTCCCAGTGGGAAACAGAGCCAAAAAGTTGTTGGACCTTCCCTTCTGCTGTAGCTGGGTGGAAAACTGTTGAGCCAAAGGCATCCATCCTTCCCAGAGCTTCATCCCCTTGGGCACACACAGAGGCAGCAGGTGCCTGCTGGATGTCCCCTTCAAATGCCTGTCACCCCCACAAATTCTCCCTATTAGGTTTATATTTGGTCTATCTTTCCTCACAAGAAGCAAAACCAGACTGTGGGGGGGTGTCTTGGTTTGAAGGACAGGTGTCTGCCAATAAAGGCAGAAGCTTCTCTTTGAAATGGAGAATGTAAACCCCCTTCCTCCAAATTATATTATAATTTTGAAATTAAGGGGCTCTCAGGCAAAGATATGGGAATTAGGAATAACAGTTCGTTACTGAGAAAATTAAATTAGAAATGCAGTATTACAAAGAACAATCAAAACCCTGACAGAGTCAGAATACAACCTGACACCCTGTCAGTCAGTCAGGGTGTTGGCAGCAGTGCCATTCCATGGTGGCTGCATCCTCCTGCAGTGGCAGATGTGGTTCAGCTGGAGCAGTGCTCCTGGAGAAGGTGCAGTTTTCCTCTGAAGGTCCAGGGATGATGTGGAAAGGTCTGGTTTTCCCTGGAATCCAGTGGAAAGAAGGTACCTTGCTGTCCAAAATCTCAGTTTTTATCTAGGTAGGAAAGGCTTGGCTCCTCCCCCTGGCTGGAGCATCTCCCAGTGGGATGATGTAATTTTATCAGTCATGCAGTGGGACTGAATGGGCCAGCAGCAGATGATATCGCCTGGAGGGAGGATGGGCTGTGGAAAAGATAAAGATGATTGCCCCAGCTGGTTTAAAGCTGCATTAGCAGATAATGTGTGCCATGGAGATAAGGGTCACTGCTCCAGCTGGTTTCAACAGATGGTGATGGAATACACATTTCTGGCCGCATCCTGGACTGCAACCCAAGAGAGGAGGACACAACCACCATGGACTGGCATCCTTGGGGATGATGGGCAGGGAGCAAGAGCATCCAAAGGAGACTTGGTCCTGAGCCAAAATCATCCTCACCAGCTCTGCTGCACAGCCCAGCCCTCACCTCCCCTGCTCAGCAGCAGCAGCAGAGGCAGGGCTGAGGGAGTTAGGATGCCTTGGGGAGCGCTAAGCTCGGCTTTGGGAGGTCAGGCACCTCCCCGTTCCTTACGCGGCTTTTCCCAGCGCCAAAAGCTGGACAGGCTTTTGAACAGCACTAATGATCAGTCATCAGCTCCTTGGAAGATTTCCATAGCAGCATTTGACTACTGGATAGCAGTCAAGCCACTGAAGCCTTGCCAAGTTCTGGGCACTTGGTTGGCAGAAAAAAAAATGTTTAGTGCTTCAGGGAAGACTCGGCGCAGCTTTTGATCCCTTCTAGTCCCAACACATTTAAACAAAAATAACCCTTTTCTCCCCTCTGCCTCCCAACCACCACTGCCCCACATTTAGCAGCAGAGGAGGAGCCCACCCATGTGGGTTTGGCACATTTCAGCAGCACTGTTTTTAATGGGGTTGGTCCCCAAGTGTCACAAAGCTATTGTTTTCCCTGTTGGTCACACGCCTGCCTGAATTTTAGGCTCTTCCCTAAATGTCACAATTTCTCTGCTTCCTGCAACTCTCTGCTGTTATTGGTTATTGTCTTCCTGAGAGATAATTTTTTGTCCCACTTCTCTCCAAAATGTCCAATTTTCTCTCACTTTGGTACCCCTTGAAACAAATGTTCCATGAGCCTTTGATCTCTAGAGTAGTGGGGAAAAAAATCACCCTGAGGGGAAAATGATTTCAAAAAATAAAATAGCTTTTTTTTTTGCTGCCCAGATCTTTTATTTTACCTTCCCTTCCCAAAGTCTATTGCCCAGAGATCTACTGCAAGAGCCCTGGTGAATTTTGTAATTAAAGCCACAGAATGCTCAGCTATCAGAGTTGATGCTTTTTGCCACTTTGGTCACCTTTGCCAAAACCTCACACAGGAGTTGGACACGTGCCTGGTTGAACCAGCTTCTTTTGGCCCCTGCTTTGTCTCCAATTTCTTCACACTGATGGGATGGATGCACAATCTCTCACTCCTTGCCCTGAGCATCCTTTGCTGGCTCCCTCCCTCCCTGATCCTGCAGTCTGTGTGTGCAGGGAGGAAGCAGAACCTGGAGCAAAGCTGAGTCTGCCCATCTGGATGGCACCAGAGGGGCCAGCAGCAGCTCCTGCCATTCCCTTGGAAAGGCTCAGCATCCAGGGGAGAAATAGGGAAGAAGAAAGGAAACCTGGCAACAGCAAGGAGACAAAAACTTCAGGAGTGGTGAAAAACCCTGCTGGAGTCAGTCTCAGGGAGAATGAGGGAAGCAAATGGAGATCTTGGAGCAGGAAGCAATCTCTAGGAACACCTTTCCACTGTGGGATCAACTCACTGGATGGCTGAAGGCCAAGGAGATGTGGCCCACCAGAGGGGTCCCTCCTCCCTAAAAGATGCAGGCACGAAGAGCTGGGGGATATTTGGATGCTCTGGTAGCAGGAGCAGGTCCCAGCATCTCTCAGCATCCTCCCAGTGAGGACCATCCTGACCTGCCTCTGGCACCACAGCTCTGCCAGCCCCTTCCCAGAGGAGGAGAGAAGTGTTAATTTAAACACCCTCGTGTGTTTTTGAGCTCTTCTACACCCTTTGAGACATGACCTGGTTCTTTGTTCTCACTTCAGGTGCTGGTCAAAGGTCTGAGATTTGTCCCTCTTGGATTGTTTCATCCTTTTCCAGCAAGCTCTCAGCCCAGTAACACCTGTGCCAGCCTTTTAATGAGATTTGGGCTCTGCAGGGAGAAACAGCTCCACACCAGCCAGAGTCCTGGAGAAAGACCCCATGGAGGGTTCTGCTGCAGCAGGATGAGTGTGGGACAGGGAAAACCCAGGATTGGTAGAGCTCTGTGGAAAAATGCTCTAATTCTGCCCCCTCCCCAGCAGGCTGAGCTGTAAGCAGGGCATAAACACCCCTCAGGTGTTGGCAGCATCAGCTGTGTCACACACATCTCCTGGGTGCTTTATTCCCCCATCAGGAAAAAAAAAAAGTACTTTTTAGAGCAGTACAAAACTGATTAGATTGAGGCAAGGGAAAGAGTGATGGAAAACTGAACAATAAAAACCTGGGAACAGGCAAGAGTTTCTTGGAGGAAAAGAAGAGAAAATAAAGCTGATGCTTTCAAGATTAATGACTAATGACAAATAATTGTGGCTGTGGAACAGCAGTGAGAAGGCAGAATGGAAACAAGAACCAGACAGGAGAAGGAGGCATTAGGTCTGATGGTGAATTTAAGGCCATTAATTCATAATTGCAGCCATTACAGCCAAGAGTTTCAAGTGAGTCCAGCAATACTAAGGGCTGGCTGTTATTTGGGGTTCTAAGTGAGGGCTGAACTGCTGTGAGAAAAGCTGATCCTAATCTCATAGTAGGGCTGTTTATAGGAATCTCTGCCCTGAAGAAGGAAGGAATGAGGAATGAGAAGATGCCTGCCCTCCACCCTCCTTCTCCAAGCACAAAATGAGCCACTTTGCCCACATTTAGGAGCTCCTGGGCTTTTCCTTCCCCCAACATGAGGAGCAGATTCTCTGACTTTGCTGAGCAAAGAAAGCAGCAAGCCCCAGCCCCAGCAGCTGAATGTGCCTGTCCTCCCTCACTGCACTTTTTCAAAGGGGAAAATCAAAGTGTTTCATGACATCCAAAGGTCTGCTCCCAACAGCACGAGATAAAAGGCAGGGCACAGGGTGAAGGAGGGTGTTTTTTTGTGGTTTGAACAGTGTCCATCCTTCTGAAGAGGGGGTAAATGTGCTGCCCCCATCACATCCCTGTGAATCACATCTATTTAATTTAATGAGAAAACTGACAGTTCGCTGTGACCAGCAAAGCCTGTCCTGCTCTGTGTCACCCAGGAGCTACAAACCAGCCAGTTCTGCTCTAACCCTGGAATATTTACAGCTGGAAAGGACGGAGACAGAAGGAGCACAGTTACATCTCAAGCAAGATGCGTTCCTCTCAGATCTCGCATCCACAATAGACAGAGGCACTCAAACCAGCCTGACAGGGTACACAAGACACTTGGCAGCCTGGCAAAGCTTTGTTCCTCGCTGAGATCAATCAGAGCAAGAGAGAGACTTGTCAGGGAAGCCTGGGATCAGCTGTTTTCTCCTCGTCTGGCTATGGTCTTCTCCTCTCTGCTTGATTCTCTTCATCCTTTTGGTGTTTCCCAGGTGGGAAATCTCACCTGAGGCTCTGCAAAGCGTTTTAACTCAGCGTCCTGGCTGGTGTGAAACTAGGAGGGTGTCCCAGTCCCTTGCAGGAGAGGAAGTGTCTTCGTGGTGTGGGAGCCATCCCTTTCTCTTTACCAGTAACTGAGTGAATGACCAGCAGCCAAACCTTTGGCTACTCCTCCAAACCCTTTCCCTCCCCTTTTAATCGGGATCAGACCCCATTGCTTTCCCGGTGCTTGAGGCACATTAAACCCCACACTATTGAGCTGTATGTGATGCACAGAGAAAACCCCTCTGAGTGCAACCTGAGACTCTCTGATGTTACAGGGAGGAAGAAGAGGAGGGGGGTTTAAGGCAGGACGGTAAAACACTGTTTCCACCATCACTTTTTTTTTTTTTTTTTTTGATAATACTATTTTTGCACGTGCCTAGCAGATGTTCCCCATATCACACTCGGTACAGCCAGATGGTTTCAGGATCCCTTCCCCACCGTGCATCGTCAGCTCCCCATCATCTCTGATGTGCAGTGGCCCCGTCAGAGGGGAACGAGCTGCTCAGGGTAATTGTCTGCGTGTTCCCAAACATCTGGGCACACCTCCCGGCTTCCAGAGCCCGCAATTCCTGGTGGGAGAGGAGCTCTCCCGTTAAACACCCGGTAATTACTGCAGGAGATAAGCAGCCTGGGTCGCTGCAACTCAATTGCCACCACGCCCAGAGGTGCCAGGCTCAGCTTTACACAGCCAGGCTTTAACAGAGCTAGGTCCTGCCTCTGGGAAAGGGATGGAGGGATGGAGAAAGGGGTGGAGGGATGGAGGGATGGAGAAAGGGATGGAGGGATGGAGAAAGGGATGGAGGGATGGAGAAAGGGGTGGAGGGATGGAGAAAGGGATGGAGGGATGGAGAAAGGGAGGGTGGAGGAGACAGGGATGGAGGGATGGATGGAGGGATGGTGGGATGGAGACAGGGATGGAGGACGAGACAGGGATAGAGGAGGAGACAGGGATGGAGGGATGGATGGAGGGATGGATGGAGAATGGGATGAGATGGAGAAAGGGATGGAGGAGGAGAAAGGGATGATGGAGACAGGGATGACCAAGCTGCTTCACGCCCCAAAAAGAGGCGTTCGCTGTTCAGAAAAGAACTGGGACAAAACTCTTTGGGCTATGACCAGAATTTGGGAATGCCTGTGCAGGGTCAGAGCCCTGTCACCAGCTGTGTCACCTTGTAAAGCACATCCAGCACCTCGAGGATGTGATCTGGTGACGATTTGAGCCGGATCTTACAGCAAAAAGAGCAACACTTAACACAAAACTGTAAGAAACAGCAAAATTAGGAAGGACTTTAATCCATGGCAAGAGGCAGCAAGTTTAGGATGGGTTTTTGATGCCCCACAAGGTGAGGAAGCAGTGGTGGGCAGCTAGGTTGGAGATGCAGCACAGCCCTGAGTGCTGCTGGTGCAGGAGTGGGGGAGGAGGGAATTAAAACAGAAATAGCAGAGCAGATCCAAAGGGGTTCTTATGGATAGGCAAGTGACAGTATAAAAAGCTGGCAGCTCCCCTGGTGTCCCAGCTCCTGGGCCAGCCTCAGAGGAGAGCTGACAGTACACCAGCTTCAAGGAGCACCAAAGAAGGGAAGGGAAGTCTCAGGGAAGGCTCAGGGAAGTCTCAGGGAAGTCTCAGGGAAGTCTCAGGGAAGTCTCAGGGAAGTCTCAGGGAAGTCTCAGGGAAGTCTCAGGGAAGTCTCCTCTCTCCAAACCTCCCCATCCCAAATCCAAAGCTGTTCCCTACTCCATTTCCCTCCTGCTCCCTCTGCCAGTGGCAGGGCAGGCCTGGGAGGGCACAAAGGTTCAAGTGGAGGTCAGGGATGAGAGGGGACAAATCCTCTGGCCACCACCAGGATCTGGGACAGCTGGGCCCCTCTGGAGCTCCTCCAAAGGGCTCAGGGCAGGGAGCTTTGCCCATGGACAGGGGGAGAGAGGGCAAGAGGTGTCCATTGATATAATTGACTGCTCCACTAATTAAAATTCCTGGGCTGCTGCTAATTGGGGCTGGGATCTGCCTGCTGGATGCTGCCCTCAGCAGCTCAGCCTGGAGAGAGGGGAGCATGGAAAAGGGGGATAAAGGTTTGGAAGCAGCCAGGGCTGTTTTTGTCTGACCCATAATAAGTGGCCAAATTGCTTTTGACAAGTGAAGGGGATTGGAAATAATGGGGGTCTGTGAAAAAGCCCAGGGCACAGACAGGGGGGATCCATGAGATAATGAGGAGGCAAAGCCCTGGCATGGCTGGGGGCTTCCCCCCTCCCATCAGGGCAGGATTGGGGTGGGAAGGGACATCTGTCCCACACTCCAGGCAATGTTTGGCCTGGAAAGGCTCTGCCTGAGGCTCAAGGAAAGCAGGGACTGCCTGGAAAGGGTCAGCCTGGAGCTCCCTGCTCTGCCTCAACTCCAGGTTTTAGGAGCAGTCTTCAAAAACTTCATACCCCAGCACCAAAATGCCCATTGCTTTTCCACTTTACCCTGGGTTGGGTATTTCCCATGCACTGCCCAGATGTGCCAGCAGCAGCTGCAAGAGCCCAGCTGCTCACCTGATCCAAATAAACCCCACATCCCTGCAGGGTCCAGGTGCTCTGGCTGCACCAGGCATGGGAAATCAGCAATCAGACTGCAATAATTAAAGTGTTCATTTACATACCAATACCCCAGATATTCTCCACCTCACATCCCCTTCACAATGATGCAGTATCCAAATCTGGAGCACGTCTGAGTGCACACAGCCAATTTCTTTCTACTCAGGAAAAAGAAAATAGGCTATTTTTTTTCATGTCAACATGCTCTGTGTAATACCCAGTGGGTAATTTTGGTGCCTAATGCAGCATCCACAGAATCCTCACCTCCTGGGAAATCAGATGGGTGCCCTCTTTGCCTTGATTTGGAGAATAAAAGTCCCTCTGATAATCAGGAGTTATCCAGGAGACATAACTTGATTCTTGGGAGCAATACAATGAGTATTGGGATACATTTGATCAAAACTGGAAAGAGGAGCCAGGATGCATCACTTTTGAGAGGATCACCAAGCAGGCAAAAACACCATGGAAAGAGAAAAGACACTGGAATTGATGTCAGGTTTCCCACTTTTCCCTGGGATTTCACATCTGTTCCATAACCATGGCTTTCAGGTTGTTTCTTCCAGACAAAAAATCCCAACCAGCATGAGCCTGGCCTCCCTCATGCCCAGGTGCAGACCTGGTGGGCCTTCTCCCCACTGACTCCTTCATTCTTCCTTGGGAAGGGCTTTCCCTGGAGGAGAGATCCAAGGAGGACAGCTCCATATTCCAGTGGTGCTGCACCCCTCAACTTTCCAGGGATTCCTCACTCTCCTCCTCCCCAGGGATTCTGCACTGGCAGGGACCAGAGCACAGGGGCAAATATGCCCATTTTTCATCATTTCAGTGGTTTTTTTTTTTTGAAAGAGGAAAGCATTACTTTAACCCCTGAGTGGCTGCAGGCCAGGGAGCTGTTGGATGCCACAGACATTTCCCAATGCTGCTCACAGCCTTTTTCTTCCAGCTCCATCCAGCTGGTTTCAAAGCAGATCTCATGTTTCAGCAGCACTGTGGGGACCTCAGGAGGTGCTGACATACCAGTTTTTTTCCACCTCAAGTAATACAAAAGGATAAAACTCGTGTTTTAGTGGAGTTTTCCCCCCCTTTTCCTTCTCTAAACTTGGATTATGGAAGCTCCAGCTGAGCTCTCAAACAGGCACTGTGCAAGTCACATTCTCAGCTTCAAAGTGGTGAAGCAGTTCATGGCAGCTCATTTGCTGCCTGGGTATTTTTTAAGCCAGAGATTCCCAAAGGAAAACACATCCTGACTCCCTCTGCTTCCAGCCCTCCTCTCCCCTGAAGGCCACCCTATTCACAATGCAAAGCCATAACCCCATAGCTGCTTTTTGCCTGTATTTCCCTGACTAATCCAAGCTGGGTGAAGCTCTCCTGGACTCAGGGAGTCTAATTCTCTGTTCAGCCTCTGGTTTTGTTTTTTTTCCTTTTTCAGAGCAAAATAACAAAAATGCTTTGGAAAGGAAGCTTCCTGTAATTGCAATGGCAATGCTCCTTTCCTAGAAAGCCCTAAAAACCATTCTCTGTGCCCCAAGGTCTTCATCCCCCCTCTTTTTGTACAGCAAATCTTCAAAGCCCTGATGGGTTAGCAGAGCTGAGACCTGCAGGGGCAGCAACATTGCTACAAAGGAGGAGAGAGGGCACAGAGGGGGAAGAGGATGGGGCTGGGGGATTGTCTGCATTTTTCCTTAACAGTTTGGGGTCAAGCCTGATCCCTGGTGGGGTCAGCTCTCTTACAGGCTAACACGCTGAAGTCAAAGGAGACAGAGCTCCCCCGTGGGAGCCCGGCCAGGGGGATGCACAAAAATGTGGGGAGGCCATGGGGGGGGACAGAAAATGTCCAGGACCATCCCTGGGCACCCCTCAGCACCAACATCCCTTCCCATGGAGCGCCAGGATACATCCACTGCCACGGGATATCAGTGGGATGTGACTGGCGTAGGAGGGATGTCGAGCTTCACAATAATCACCCAATAAATCCCCTTTCATCATCCACAGGATGCTCCCCACCAGCAAAACAACCCAGGAAAACTGGAGTCACGGTGGCTCTGCAGCACTCTGAAGAGTGTTGACACCTCTGATAAGAAAGAAGGGAAGGAAATGAGGAAATCTGTACAGCTGGACAACACCTAAACATGCCACGCACCAGAAAGAGATCTGGGCAAAACAGCAGCTGGAAGGGAGATGGAGAGAAAGGGAAGCTGCCTGCCTCACATGGATGGAGCAGGATACTCCAAAGGGAAAGGAGAGATAAAATAGGAAGATGTCAAAGTTATTTTTTTTCCAGAATGTAAGCTCCATTACACAAGGCGAAAGGTGCGCATTAAGCGCAATAAAAAAAAAGAAGCTTTTATAGAGATGAATTCGTCTGCCCCGTCCTCCTTAAACCAGAGGTTATAAATTGTGACAGATCATGTATGTTTTGGGGAAGCAAAGGCAGGAAAGGAGAAAGGGAATAGGGGAATAGATCAAAATTCTGTGGGAGGCACATTCACATCAGGCTTCTTCTTCTGGCCCCGGAGCTGGTGCCGTTCTGGAAACTTCTCACCCCTGTATTCCTACAGCTCCTTGAATCCATGGGCTGCTCACAGACCCACCAAGGGGGATGAGCTTGAAACCTGTTGTTTGTGGACTTCACATGGTGAGAATGGGGCGAATTATGAGGAGGCAGCTGCTGGAATGTGTTATGTGAAATGTTATCTGCTCCCATGCATCCAGCTGGCCACAAACATTCCAGCACCCCAATTCCACCAGCAAAGGAACAGCAGAGCCCCGAGCAGCAAGTTGGAACAAAAGATAATAATTTTTTTTCTCTCTCCTCTTTCAAGTTTCTGCAACAAAAAGCCTGTTCCTGTCTGGCCCGGGAACAGATCCGCCCGCCCCAGCCGATCTTCAAATATTCCTGATTGACCTCAGCGTGTGAAATAGGCACCATTAAAGTGTTCTAAGAATAATTCCCAGAAATCATGAGTCACTGTCTGATTTCGGCAGAAAGGGCTAAAACGATTCAATTATTCACCATGAATTATTCACTGATAATTAGGCTGTAGTTAGCGATCTCCACGCAGACAGTTCATTACCAGCAAACCACTGGTGTGCAGTTAATATTTCACCAAAAAAAGCCCCACTTTTGTTATTGCACGTCATCTATAATGAAGCAGAAGTATTGGTGGCCATCAGAGGAAATCAGAGAGAGATTAAATGTGGAGGGAAAGTGCTGCTATTTCTAATTCTCAGGCAGCCCTGCCAAGTGCAGCACCAGGACGAGCATCCCTGTCTCTGGTTTCAGAGCCAGCCAGGATTGCTTCCTTGGAGAAACACACCGTGAGGAGAGGAGAAACTGAGAAGGCACCCATGGAGAAAATTCACCTTTTGCTCTTCTTTTGCTGATGACTGCTGGAAATCTCTCTAAACCCAGGCTCTCCAGGGCTGCAGACAGTTCAGTTTTGCTCGCTGCTCACACAGAGCTATTTTGGCAGCTGCATTGCCATTCACCTGCCATTGCACTGGCAGAGAGGAGAGAGCCACCCTGAGAGCTCCTCACCTGCCAGAAAAGTGGGGGAAGAGCTCATTTCTCCCTCACTTCCAAGCAGGGGTTCTGGGTTTTGTCACAAGGAACCAAACACCATCCTCCTGCAGAACAACCAAAATAGCCCTAAAAGTCAGCAGGGCCCCCACCCCAGGAGATTTGTGCTCCCATCCCAACTAGCTGCTTCCCTTTCCTTTTCCCTCATCAGTGCAGGGATGCAGCAGCACCAAGGGTGGCTCCTCTCCAGCCCAGTCCCACAGAGCACACTGGGACATTGAGCTCCTAGCTCAGAAATATCCCATTTTTTTCCAGCTGTGCTGTTTCCTATCCCAAACAACACAGTGAAGAAATCACCAACTTTGGCTTGCATGACATCAGGGAGCCACACAGGTTGCCCAGTTTCCCCAGTCCTTGCCATGCCTGGGAAGGTTCTTAGGGTGCATTTTCCTGAAAATAACACCTTTTAGGCACCCCCCAGCTTGGGAAAAAGAGAGCAGAAAGGTGTGTGAAGTGTTCCTGTGAGACACTTTGACCTGGGGTGAACAGGGAGATGCTGAAATCTATCCCATTCTCTGTGGGATTTTAGCACAGGGGGCTCCAAAAACCTCTCCTTTTAACCCATTCTGTGTAAGAACCACTTCCATACTTTCATCATCCTTCTTGCCTCTCCCCAAACCTTTCCCCACCCTTCCCTCTCATGCCAGAGTCAGTGGCAGGCCACAGATGTACCCTCTGTCACAGCAGGATGCAGTTTACTGTTTTATTCCTTGTTTCCCTAGTAATTCCTGTAATTTCAGCCACTGCCTCTGACTGGCACCGAGAGCAGAGTTGGTATTTCCATCCAGCCATCCATTATAACCACCAGATCTCATTGGTGAGCAATAACAGCCAGTGCACAGCCCATTACAGCCTGTATAAAATTAGGATTGTTTTCTCCCAGGTGAAAGCAGCACAGGAAAACAGACTCCCTGCTCAAAACTCACACAGCTGTTGTCCCCATCCTCATCCTGAAATCCTCAATTCTGCCCTTTGGGAAAGGTCCAATCATTTCCATACTTTTTTCACTTAGTCTGACTTTTTTTTTTTTCCTGGTTGAAACTCCTCACATTTCCAGCTCTTTACCTTGGGGAAGTTAAGGCAAAGGGCTTTCAAGGATGGAGTTGTGGATAGTGTTACCCCAGTGCTGTGTTTTAAGGCATTTCTTGAGCTTTTAGGCTCATCCTCACCCTTTTTCCACACCAGCATTGATTACAGCGGGTAATTGTTTTCTAATTGGCCCTCAGCTGCTTATCTATCTTAGATAATTAAAGTGAAGAAGAAGAAGAAGTAGAAATAAGGAGAGAAAAAGGAACTTTGCTCTTAAGTAGCTGTCTGGATCGATGGGGAGGTCACTTTGGGCACACAAGTGAGCGGGACACGTCCTTGACTGAAGCACCAGACCCAGGGAGGCAATTCCAGCTTCTCACATCCCACCTTTATTCCTTGTGTCACCACCCTCTTGCACTCCTCCAGCCCCACTCCACCACCTTGGAGGGGCACCCAGCCAAGAGGTGGCACAAGGAAAGTGGCACAAGCTGATTTATCTGGGCTGGCACACACTCAGTATCCCCAAGAGCTCCCCTCCCTGGTCAAGTTGGATTAAAAGCAGACAAGGAAAGTATTGACTGGCCTAGAAAATAAAAAAAACACTTGAGTTTTTGGGCAAGTTGTTAAGAGCTTGTCCTTCAGAGAACAGAAATGCTGATTGCCTTCCAACACCCACCTCTCACAGATTCCAGTTCCTGCGTGCATCACCCTGATGTGACAGGCCAGGTGAGGGGTGACTTCCAAAAATCTCCTTAAAAATTGCCTGTTCAACCAGCTACTCAGAAACCCCACGTTACATTCTCTTAGCACAAAAATCCAGAACAAATTTCAGCAAAAGTGCTTTTTAACTAAACTTTACGGTTTTATTTGCTCTCCCCCCACCCTCCCCTCCTGCCACCTCCCCTGCAAATCATATTGGAAATGCTCCAAGCAGGAACCTTCTTTGTGTCTGTGCATGTAAAACTTCCAAGTACATGCTAATTCAGTTTAATTATGGATTTACTTGGCTGCCTGCATTGCTGATGCCAGAAGCAGCCAATATTTGCAGCCAGGGAAATGAGGAAAAAGGAAATGCTCGTGTCCCTCTCAAGCCCCATCCCTGTCCCCTCATCCTTTCAGAACTTGGTGTGCAGGAATACTGCAAAGATAACCTCCTCTTTATTTGTACAATTTATTAGATAATCTCCTCCTAATCGAGAACTAATTAAAGGAAGTGAATGCTTGGTTGGAAACGGGGATTAAAACATGGATAATTATCATAAACGCTACATTTGTTGTTGCAGCCTGCTCTGTTCTCCTCCTCCCCTGTCCCTTTCCCCCCAGTCCCTCTCCCAGGCTGCTCCTGATAATGCTCAGGCTGTCTCAGAGGGGGTTTGCTTTCACAATCAATTATTTTCTTTTTTGTCTCCCTGGCTGGTGTTTAGTTTGTGTGAGAACATTAACGAGAAGTATTTTCTTCTCCTTGTAAATTCATTTAGACGACAGTGACAGAAGGTGGGGAGGTGGCAGCTGTAAGGGAAAAAAAAAAAAAAGAGGAAACAGGAACATTAAACTAAAGCTTATAAATTATTTCATCTTCCCCAGACAATCCAGATCTGTCACTGCTCTGTGTGAAGGGGGAGGGTTTTTTTTTAATTTTTTTTTTTGTCCAAGAGTTCCTCACAGGCACGAGACATTGATGTATGTGGGAGGCTGATGAGAGAGTCTCAGCACAGCTTTTTTTCTGCCTGCCAGAGCTGCTGCTCCACTCACAAGGACCATGGCCACTGAGGTCTGTCAGACAGTATCTAGGTCACAGCCAGCAAGGAAAGATTTCATTTAACTAGTCCTTTTTGGCTAAAGCACATTTTAATCCTGTGTCTGCACAGGCAGAGCCTGTTGCCTTGCTGCAGTGTCCATGCAGGAGCACTTCTTGCTCAGGCAAAGATTCTGAGGAGCAGGAGGTGGCTCAGGTGGAGCCACACCACGTTCAAGTGAGGATTTTTAGCCCCTTGCATTGGCTGGTGGGAGGCTCCATTCCCACAGTGATGTCCTGCAAGCCCAGCGGATGCTGCAGGATGCAGAGCAGCTCCTCTCTCCCTGGATCAGATGTTAACCATGAGAACACCAATAATTATTCCTTTAAAAGTGCCCTAGCAGGATGGAAGGTGAAAATGAGAGCAGGTCCCTCAGCAGCTGGGCACCAGAACACACCAGGGATGTTGGAGCCACGGCCAGGATCAAAATATGCCAGATAATTTTTGTTTATTTCGCTTAATTCCCAACAAAAGTGCTAAAAGCACAGGAGTGACAGGCAGATTTCATTTTTCTTTACTTCTGAGGAGGAGAAAGGCTCTTCCTGCCTGACCTGTGCTTGGCATGTCATAGTCTAACCTGATGGGATATCACCCTCAGTCAGTCCCATAAATTTTATTGGAAGGTGTGCCTAAGGGATGAGATAGCCCCCAGCTGGAAAAACACACAGTCCTTTGAAACACTGGCATTCAGTCAGCATAAGTGACTTTGCTTTGGGTAATTTTATTGCTTTTCCACCCATCCAAGGGGCTGGGTGTGCACCACAAAGGGCACAGAGGGGTTTGCTGCTCTCTCACACCACTGATCGTCCCCACTGAATGGGGACAGCAAAACAGCCCCTCCACAAAGAGCTCAGGTTTTGATGGCTTTGGAAAAACACCTCTGACTTAAAGCCAGGCTCAGCTCTGGCACAATCCAAGCCAGACCCAGCAGAGATTTTCCCCCGTGGATCAGGGAACTCCCGGTTTCTACTGGGAGAGATGCACGAACGCACAGGGCGTGCACGAGTTGTTAGCTCTGAAAAATTGGAACTACTCCATTTCAAAGAGATATGTAATGCATAAACGTCTGGGCTCATCCATCTTTCTCATCATCCCTCCTGCCTTGAAGTAAGGTCTTGCTCTCTAAGAATCTAGACAAGAAAAACACGCCAACAAAATGAAAAGCAACCTGGCTGGTGATATATATAAATAAAAGATGACATCTCTAGAAATCCCAGATTTCAAAGGGGCAGCTTTCAGCTCATGACTATCCACCCCCTCAAGGCTAGTGTCATAATCCTACAGCCAGGGGAATCATTTGATCTCTCCAAAAGGCAGCCCAGTGGCCTGGCACGCTTCTGGATGTCAAAAAAGTCTGAGCTGCCCCCAGCAATACTCTGCAGGGATCGGTCTCTGAAAGAACAGATTAAGGGAAAGCACATGGGACTGGTCACAGCAACTCAGGTCTTGTCCTTGTCACCCCAGCAGCACAGGGAAACCTCCATCCTCATCCTCCTCCAGACCACGCTGCAGGTGCCAGCCCTGCACACTCACCACACTCAGGCAGTGGGTGAAGGCAAGGGGGACACAAGGAGCTGCCAAGATAAGCAATTGGCTGCCTGCTGGTGAGAACTCTTAATTAGAGGCTTTTCAGCAAGGAAATGTTTATATGGAGTTAATGTATTTACTTTGATGCACGCACACTGTAGTAAACAGGCACCCTTCCTATGCTCTGGCAATTAAAGGAGTGTACTGCAAACAAACACAGCCACCAGCTCCCACAGGTGGGATGGGCTCCCATCCCATCCCATCCCATCCCATCCCATCCCACTGTCCCTTTCCCCACGGCCCAGAGCATCCCTGAGAGAGGGGATGGCCCCAGCTTTCCCAGGGCAATGCTGTGGGTCACCATGCTGCTGGAGCACAAGGGGGGGAGAAACTTCTCCCCATCCAGCCTGGAAAATGATAAATTGAGCCTAATTTTCGTACTGCAGACTGGAGGGAACAGCTCCTTCTGAGCAGGGCACTGGATTGTGCACTGGCTGCAGTTTCTGAGCAGATTGGAGACGCTGCCGCAGTTTAATAGAGTCAGTGTTTATTCCTGTGTGGGAGAAACACTCCATTATCTGGCTTATTAATTGTTAGTTAAGTAATGGGAAGGTGCCCAGAGCAGGAGATGAGCCCTCATCACTTGTTATTAGCTCAGAAACCAGCAGAAATAAAATAACTGGAGATAAATTATCCCAAGTGCTGCCCCAAGTACCGCAAACTGACAGATCTGCTCAGGGGGGAATTCATGGAGAGCTCTCTGGGGGGAGTGGGGAAGAGATTGCAACAGTCAGCCCAACTGGAGATTTCTTCCTATAGTGAAAAGAGCACCACTTTTCATGGCTGGGATCACATGGATATTCATGGATGAGAAGCTACCCCTGCTCCTGTAGGAAAATTCGATTTATTAGTCTGCCACTGACAGCGAGACAGGTTTTGCATTGGTGGCTTAATGCTGCACAAGAGGGGTCCTTTTTTTATTAAAAAAAGCAACATGCAGCTGCAAACAGTCTGGCCTGGTCACTGCAGGGCTGTGATAACCTCCAAATTCATAGGCAACCCCATTATCCACAGTGGAGTCTGGAGCAGGGATGGGAGTCTCCACAAAATGAATGTAACAAGGACAAGCAGCTGAGAAACCAACAATGAAAAGATGCAAGACTCTTCCATGAGTCCCAGACAGGTGCAAAACACCCAGCTTTGTCCAATATTGCAATAACTCCCACACCTCAACAGGTAAAATTCACACATTTCCACATTCCTTTCCCCCAAATCCATCCTCTAGTGGTGGCCACAGAGTCAAAATTTGCTGGTCCCCGTGCAGGGGGTTGGCAGAAGTTACCATTCATCCATCAGACCCACTATCCCACAGGAAAGCAGAATACCACAATCTGCAGCATGAAGAAACTAATGCATTTTGTGACAGAATTCAGCAGAAGCAGAGTTAAAACCAAAAGGAAAGGGAGAGCTGCTCTTCCTTGCAGCCATTTGCCTAGAAAACAGCATCAGCAGCACATTACCAAGCCCTAGGAAAGCAGTGACAGCCAAAGCTTGGGTCCAGCCTTGCACTTGGAGCTGAAATTGAAGCAAGGCCTTCACCAGGTTTAGGAGAGCACAGAAACACCTGAGGCAGCTCTCCACACTCTGCTCCCCAGAGGAAGCAGCCCCTAGCACCAAAACAGACATTTATGGATGCTCCAGACTGAGGGTCCAGCCCTCAAAAAAAATTAATCACAGAAACACAAAAGGGTTTGGCTTGTAAAGTGAATCTCATTCACCCCCTGCCATGGGCAGGGACACTTTCCACTAGGCCAGGTTGCTCCAGCCTGGCATTTCAAGCTTTTTTCATGCAAACACCAGTGTCCCTTGGACAGTCAATTGTTCTCATTCCAGTCTCCATCTGTGGAGCCAACACTCAGCAGCCCACAGCCCAGAAAAAGCCCTGCTCACACCACAAACTCCTCTCTTTAAAGAAGTTTTACAAGCCTTGTGCTACTTTGGAGCCTTGTCTCTTCAGATAAGCATCTCTTACTCCGTGTCTCATTTAATCCCTTCTAGAAATAGAGCAACAAGCAACGTTTCATCTGCATCCTGCAGCACAGCACCCCAGATCCAGGCTCATTCCCAAAAGTATTTGTGAGAGAAAAGACTGCCAGCTCCTAGCCCTAGAGGACTCCAAAAACGTTGCATCTGGCTCAGCCTCTTCTCTTGCTTGTGTGTCTCGAGTCAAAACAGAAGAATTCCTTGAGAGCAGCAGCCCCCCTGAGAAATTAATTACCTGCAATCTGCTCCTGCATCCACAGACTCCAAACACTGCCTACCTGCCATCCCAAGTTTTCAAGTTGCCTCCAACTCCAGCTTCCAGAATAAAGCAGAAAACTTCAGGAGTGTCTCACTCCTGCTTTTATAAGCTCTTGCAGCCACCAAGCTGTTTACAGGTGGGCTAAGCAAGGCAGCCCAATTAGGCCTCCCTAACAAGAGCCTTTCATTTAAGTGGATCCAGGTGGATTTTTCTCCACTACTGAAGGTGCTGCATCTTCCCAGAGAGGGTACTCCACCTCTAAATTGCTTATCACTTGAAGAATGCTTTGCAAATGCTGTGTTTTCCTGCCCCTATCTCAGAAATTTGAGGGTGTGTGACTGGTTTGAAAAAGAGCTCTCTGTTGGTGGGGGTGGCCTGATAACACAGAGGGAGATGGGCTGCAGGTGAGGTGAAAGGAGACAGACAAGGCACAGGGAAGTTTTCCTCCTGCTCTCCCTGCATATTGATAATCTGGCTTGTTGCTGCATCACAGGGCTTTTCTCTGGGATCAATTGTGAGGTGGTTTATGTAAGAAAATGCAGCACCTGCCATCAATATAGGCATTGCCCAAGAATGAGCATGGAGGGGTAGATTAAAAATAAATATTAGGAAAAATTCTTCCTGCAAGGGTGGTGAGGCCCTGGCACAGGTTGCCCAGAGAAGCTGTGGCTGCCCCATCCCTGGAAGCATCCAAAGCCAGGCTGGACAGGGCTGGGAGAAATCTGGGATAGTGAAAGGTGTCCATGCCCATGCAGGGGGTGGGAACAATAACCTTTTAAGGCCCCTTCCAACCTAGTGTGTTGTGGGATTCTATGTTTTTTTTCCTGGATATAGGCTGCNGGGGTAGATTAAAAATAAATATTAGGAAAAATTCTTCCTGCAAGGGTGGGCAGGCCCTGGCACAGGTTGCCCAGAGAAGCTGTGGCTGCCCCATCCCTGGAATCATCCAAAGCCAGGCTGGACAGGGCTGGGAGAAATCTGGGATAGTGAAAGGTGTCCCTGCCCATGCAGGGGGTGGGAACAATAACCTTTTAAGGCCCCTTCCAACCTAGTTTGTTGTGGGATTCTATGATTTTTTCCTGGATATAGGCTGCTGTGAATGCTCTGATCTCAGATGGGAACATCTCCCTGGATGCACATCCACACTTTGCCTGTGGAAGGTGATCCCACCTCTCAAACTTCTCCCTTCTCAGCCTCTGAACTTCAGACTACTTGTGCTCAATAAAAAGCTTTTTCTCCATCATTCACAGACATTTAGTGGTGTTCCTGCAGGTTCAGCTGCGTCCCTCTGTCATTCCATCCCTTTGCAAGTCCCCTCTCGAACGAGAGGAGCTGCACTGCAGCGAGTTTGTGCCAAAACTTCTGCAAGGATGTAGCTTAATTGGCTGACAGGTAGAGCTGGAGAGCCCTAAAGACACGGGGAGGACTTTAGCACTGGAGGTAGAGCAGGATGGATGCCAGGAAAAAAGCTCCACATCAAAAGGAGCTGTCCCCAGCTCTTCCTCTCGCTGCCCCAGCGTCAGTTTTGTCTTGGAGGGAAACTCCACGATTTTTGTGAGAGGCAGGGACCAGAAAGGTAGGCAGGAGTGAAAATCAATCAAGATTTGTCAAACACACGGGAGAACTCATTTTTATGAGATAAGTGCCTTCAGAGGAAGCGTTGGTAGACACCTACCACATGTTCAGCCTGCTTAGCGGCAAAGCCTGCGCCATAAATCACTGTCACTCCAAGGGGCTGCTTCCCACTGAGCCATCTCCCAAGTTTCTCCCTCTTTCAGCCATCCTCTGCCCTCCCAGGAGGATGAGCTGCATTCACAGACCTGTGAGCCTGCAAATCAGGCTGATGCTCCTGGCAGCTGCACTGCCAACCCCTCATTTATTTGGTGCTGAGCCGCCCACTGCGCTTCGGTTCCGCTGGATGGATATTATCATTTTATCCTGGAAAATCAGCAGTGTGGGCCAAAGCAGTGTTAGAGTGCTGGATCCCAGAAACCTGGGGTTTTGAGCTTTCTGTGCTGTCTGACCCCCTGGAGAACACTGCTTTTGACATGGGGCCTTGGAGAAGGCTTCCAAATTTGAGTGATGAAGTTAAAATCACGGGTGTGTAGTTAAGTAGAAGTGTGTGATTTCACATGGTGAAGGGTTTTAAATTTGAGGGGTTTATAGTATAGTAATAGGTATGGGACAAGATGGAGGATTTTGGGAGGTGTCTCAGTGTTCATCTTCCTTCTTCTTCATGGGCTTCAGGCAGTAGTTTCTGGTTGGACAGTCAGTGTCACACTGGGGGTCATGGGAAGTTAGTTATTGGGTTAAAGGGATAAATAATATAGGTGTTAATTCTCTATTGGACTGTTTGGCTTTGAGAGACCTTGTAACTAGCTAGGTTCACCTCCATTTTCCTCACTTTCTATACTTTTGATAAGACTTAATAAACAACCAAGCCTGAACACAAGAAAATCTGTTTACTTCGTGTATTTTTTTTAATCCTGGCTCTGAGTGAAGACAGAAGAAACTCCAGACAAACCACTAAGTAAGTGGTGCAAAAATCCCATCACTGTTACACCAGAGGAGCTGCTGCCTCTGAGCAGGTGAAATCCATGTGCTGCTGTCCTGCTGCACTGGGACCTTGCCTTTGGAAGCAGCCAGGAATGGATAAAGTGGGTGGCTTGGGAAGCACCCTCTGCTCAGAAAAAGCAGCAGCAGCAGCCAGGGAAGATGGTTTGATGGTTTGGCTGGTCGTGCTGAGCACTCAGGAGCTCTGAGGAAAGACTGCCTTACACCCATCCCAAAGATGAGTGAGGGGACTTCACCCCAGCAGGGAGAGGGGACAGCCCTGTCCTAAGGGATATTCACAATGGACTCTTCTTTTACCATGTGTCAACCCATTTTCAGGCTGAGATTTTTTTTTTTTTGTTGTTGTTCATACAGCAAATCTTATTCCCACATTTTAATAGCCTGAATTGAGGGTCTCAGCTCTCATTCTCAAGGTATGGCCCCAGGCAGTCACATTGATAACACCTGCTGGGTTAAATATTGCACCTGGGGAGTGGGGAAAACTGCTTTGTGGCAAGAGCCCGTGGATTGCACTGCTACAAAGAGAAGGAGAGAAGAAATGGCATGAAAAGATCCTATTTTCAGCTCTTAAGCCAGTTACCATCTGTAGGGATTAGCTCCATGGAGGGAGCAAATTGCCCCAAGCCCATGGAGCAATCCATGCCCCCTTCCCTCCCTGTGGCAGGGACTGCTGGTGGCACACACCACAGATGTGAAGACAAAAAAACCCTGCTCCATCCCTACCTCACCCTTTCAGGGTTTTACAAGGGAATCTGCAGAGTCACAAGAATCTGAGCTTTTTGGATTATAGAGGGCCCATGTTGGCATGCCAGGGATGGCACCAAATCCAGCTCTCCAGAAACTCCAGAGTGAGGGCAATCCAAAATTACATTCAACTACACTGTATAGAATATATACTTTTAAGTATATTGTAGCAGTAAAGGAAATCAATGATCTAGAGCTTATTTTAATGGGGTTTTTGTCAGCAGACAAGTAAAAGCTCATGGCATGACTCCATGCAAGTCCAGGGCACCAAAAATCCCCACAGGAGATGGATTCTGAGGTTTTTGAACAAGGAGAGATGGAAGGAGGAGGGAAATTAATAAAAATCAGGCAGCCAGTGCCCCAGACTGCTTTTCTCTCATTCTAAAAAGCACAAGGATTCTGAAAACTGGGTGGAGATAATCAGCATTAAACAAGCCAAGGTTTTAAACTTGGGTTTATGTTTCCTTCTTGATTCCTACAGAACTGAGAAAGCAAAAAGCTTTTGAATGCTATATATACAAACATGAATGCTATCTATACAAGTGTTTTTTATAGCTTCTTGTTTTCCCTTTTGCTTGGCCCTGAATAAAGGTTTGACTCCCATGTCCAAGAGCCCAGCCAGTGAATCCCCAGCCAAGCTTCTCTCATGGCTTATGGACTATGAAAGAAATGGGTTGTGGTAGAAATCACAAAACCTCACTTATTTCTGGGTGCAGGAGTCTCAAGGCACCTGCTGGAGGCTGTGCTATCTTCTGGCTCTCTCTGCCTCCAGAAAGGAGCAAACCAAGATGAGCTGAGCTCTTGTTATCATCAGGAATATTTCAGAAAGGGTGGTCAGAGGGATGCTGCCACCTCCTCCCAGCCTGGGTTACTTCCTTCCATCAGAATTTGGTGACCCCCAGCCAGAGCTGGCAAAAGGGAGGGTGAGAACACTCCCTAAATCTGCTCAAGTCAAACCACATTGTTAAACCTCAGCAGCTTCTCCCCAGCCCAGGGGATTTAGAAAAAGAAAAACCTCAAATCTTCAGATACAAGTATTTATTTGCAGGTGCTAAATGATTTCTTGATTAATTCTGCAACCTGCTGCTCACTCTCTGTTTGGTGCTCCACTGAGAAAGTCTTTTTAGCTCGACAAAGAACTTCCAGGCTGGAATGTGCCTGGTGTAGGCAGCAGGGCAGTAATTGGCTTGAAAAACAAAACTGTGAGGAAGAATATGAAACTAATCTGAAACCCTTTAAGCCAGATAAAGGCTTTGCTTTACCATGGGCACATGCCTAAACTTTTCCAAGCCTAATAAAGGAGCATTATCACTGCAGCAGATGTTAAACCAGCCTGGCTCCAAGGGGAGGGGGGGTAAAGAGGAAAGGAATGACCTGCTCATAAATACAGATACCAGAGCAGGCTCTCCAGTTCCAGACTTTCACACCCCTCTGTTTTACCCTGGGATATCATCAATATGAAGGGAGCCCATCAGAAAGATGGAGGGAGCCTATTTGTAAGTGACAGGAAAAAGGGGAATGATTTTTGACTGAAGGAGGGCACGTTAGATGGGATTTAGGGAAAGATTTTTCACTGTGGAGGTGATGAGGCCCTGGCACAGGGTGCCCAGAGAAGCTGTGGCTGCCCCTGGATCCCTGGCAGTGTCCAAGGCCAGGCTGGACAGGGTTTGGAGCAGCCTGGGACAGTGGAAGATGTCCCTGCCCATGGCAGGGGGTGGAACAAGGTGATATTTAAGATCCCTTCCTTCCCTGCCATTCTATGATCCTATGAATACAGGAAAGGAATGGCTATCCCAGCCCTATCCTAGCAGCCCAAACAGGGTAAAAACACAGTGTCAGCCATGACATCAGCCTCCTGCTGGCCAGGGAAAAGCCTGGACATGGCAAGTGGTGACATTCTGAAATCCTGGAGTGCTTTTTAATTTATTCATTAATTACTGCATGGCACAGGATCCCCCTTTCCAGCCTAGGACAAGCCTTACTCAGAAAAAGAGACCTGTGCAATTTATTACCTCTTCCCATCGAAATGGAGCAGTAAAAAGAAGATAATCAGGCCTGTGACAATTTAATTATCACCCTCCTAAGGCGGCTGCCCCACCCTGACCCTTTTGGGGAGCCCATGGTGTGCTAAACCCCAGGAACTGCCCAAGACTTGCTGGAGCAAAACACCTCCATCCTCTGGAGACAGCATCCTCTTTCTGAGCATTCTTAGTGTGGAATTTGAATTCCAGGCCAGGAATCCAGACAAATACACTAAAAAAAAAAAAAATAAACCAGCCTTAAAATTTTTGCAGCACCCTGCCAGTGGCCCATACCTAGGGAAACACATCAAGGATGGGCCTGTCTATCAGGCCTGAGGAATTCCCTTTTTTTGTTCTATCAGGGATGCCAGAGCAGCTCGAGGTACAACTCACAGGTAGCAGGAATTATGCATTTTCCAGAAAGGAAGGGACAGGGAGACTCCTCTGGCAACATAAGTCAGTTCAGATGGTGCTGGCTTACAGGCCTCTTCCTTTAAATTGATTAATAATGACACATTTAAATGGACAACATAAATTAATTTCTGAATTGCACCATTAGTAAGTAATTAATTTCTTTGCTCTGTGAAACTAAGATATCACTGTTATCTAAATCTATAAAGAGAAGAAATGCTGAACGAGGACTCCATTAATGTAAAAATTGATTTTTCCATTTACCCTCTTCTGAGCTTTTTTTTTTCCCCTCTCCCTCCCTCCAATGCATTTATTTTTCAAGTGGCTGAGGATGGGGAGAGTAACCTAATTTATATTTCCAGTGGTAATCAAAAGATCATGCATGCTCATTTCAACCAAATGATGTCATTATGAAGGCTGTTAAAGCTGGGGTTGCCTTGGAAACACAAAATACTGATGGTTGAGGTTGGACTTTGGAGTTCTGGGCAGGCAGCAATGAGCAAATGGCGTGGCCAGACCTGGGATTTGGGACTTGCAAAGACCAGCAGCCTCACAAACCAAGATGTGTCTGTCCCCCCCTACAGTCCAGGATCCATCAGGCAAGGACACTTGGAGTAATTTTAAAACCAACATATCTATGTTACTTCAAGAAGAAAAAGCCTTGTTTTTTTTCTTCAACCAATTCTGCTCTTCCCAGTTCAAGGTACTGGGAGAGGAAGCCTGGGAGCTTAAACTGGAGATGCTTTAGCCCAGCTGGTGCAAGGAGGCACTTGGGTCCTTCAGCTGTGCCAGGCCATGATTTCACAGCTGCTTTTCAGCTTTTTCCCTGCCCTGTCCCAAAAAGAACACCATGTCACCTCTGATCACATCATGATTTAAAGTACACCTCAGAGAGAGGGAGGCACAGCCCGAGCCCCATCTCCAAATATCCTCTGCCCCAAAACAGGGAACAGAGCCAGTGGAATTATTTACAGAGAGTATTTTGGCAGCTGCCTTCCCCCCTCCCCACCCCCTTTTATTAAAGAGGGCAAAACAAAACATGCATACAAACAACTCAATGGGATGAAACATTTATTGTCTGTGCAAGGAGTGTTAAATGAACTCGCTTCAGCTTCTCAATTAATATCCGGATGTCCCCAGCCACCACCAGGGATTTTTTCCCTTTGGTGAGTAGGTAATGACATTAACACCACCATGTGATCCCTCTCTTCCCTTACTGAGTCACCTTCCCCTTCCACTCAGGAGTTTCTTTTAAGGTTCATCAATTGAAATCGTTTGAAAGCAGCGAGGAAAATAATAAAAAGAACGTTTCCTAACATTGGCAGGAGCGTTCCAGGCATGAGCACTTTGAATATTTATTCGCCCTTTGTGGGAGCAATCTCAGCAAGGAAAAGTCAGCGTGAATAAAAGGAATTGCAAATACCAGCAAAGCAGCTCCGTGGTTTTCATTCATGAGAATATTTGCACAGGCTCCTGGGAGAATTATCAGCCAAGGTAATACAAAATCCCTTGTTGCATCAACACTTTGGATACTCCATAATCCTGCTTGTCCAAAGGAAAACATCTTTTCCTTAGAGCTGAGGGCCTAAGCTGGTATGTTGGGGGGTTTTGTTCCTGGCTTGGGAAGAGTGGAGAAGGATTGGAAAAGTTTGGAGAGTTTTCTTTGCCTCATTTCTGGGTCTATATAGAGCCTTATATTCTCTCTGCCTCTCCTCTCCCATCCACCCTTTCTCCCTCGAGCTGGAATGAATAAGGTCAGCTTCTTCAGAAGTGAAAAAGAAGAAAAAAAAAAAAGTAGGAGGGAAAGGTATGGCCAAGCAGCCAGAGCTGATGGAGCCATGGAAAAGCAGGGGACTCACAGGGCAGAGCCAGCCAAGGAGCAATTCATGGCAGAACTTTATACCACAGATCTGGGACAGACAAAATTCCATGTGGGACAGAAATGAGGACAAATTGCTGAGGAGCAGAGCCAAAACATCCTTCTGCCTGGGAAAGAAGGAGCAGGACAGCAGCATCCACTGCACTTTTGGGGGTCAGCAATAAAAGCACCGAGCTCTATTTACTCACAATTAGCCTTTCTGGGCAAAAAAAAAAATCCCTTGGAAGTTCATTCTTGCCATAGAATTTTATAAGGTGGTTCAGAAACTTATGGGAATGATATTACCTTGCTCAGGTTTTTAGAGCATTTCTCTAGAAGCCTGTTGGTTTCAGCCCTGTTAAATTCAATAACTTCCCTAAGGGAGTGCTCTAAGTGTCAGGCTTGATTCAGTTATATAAAGGGATAAGGGAATAATCGTTAGACAGCACACAGGGATGGGAGAAGTGGTTTTGTGTGGCACCAGTCTTATTTAAGAACAGTCTGAATTTATAGATGAGGCTGATGAGAAAGTTGGAAGCAGCTAACGTGAGTGTAAAAGACAAAAGCCAGGCAGTGCTTTTAGGGAGGGCTGGGATACCACAGAGACATGGGGATGCTTTCAGAGGAGCATTCTGAGTGTTTTTAGCTTGGTTTCATCAAGATGATGTCCCCTCTGTATTGTCCTTGCTATTCATAATGTAAGCTATGGGCACTGGGGCTCCTATCCCAGCCTGTGCTTCTTGCTCTGCAATTAACACATCCTGCAATTATAAGCAATCCAAAACACTGAAGGCTTTAATATTTCTTCTTGCTTCTAACACAGAATATTTGACTTCTAAAATACTGTTGTCATTGCACCTTAAATCATTCTGACAGTGTGAGCCATGACTAATCCTTCTGAGTGTTGAGCACGGAAGGAAACCCAAATCAGCACCTCTCTGTCCAAGCACTCACCTCATCCTCTCCAGAAAGGGGGGAGGTGGATAAACACGGCCTTCAGGAGACAGAGGATGTGAAAAAGGGTGAGTGGCTCCATCTGAGACCTCTCTGGTCAGCAGGCAGCCACAATTTGAAGAGGAGGAAGGGTGTGAGGTTGGCTGCAGAGGAGAGGACATTCCCTGCTACCAGGTTTCTAGGGGTACATGAACTTATTGATGTCTGATGGCTTTTCACTTCAAATACATAAAAAAACCCAACACAATCAGGCAGGTCCAACTCCATTTCCTTCATTGACAGGACCAAACAACATGGATTTTCCAGCCAGTGGCTAAAATGACTGAAGCTTTCTGCTGCTGACCAAGGATTTTCACCAGCACCTCTGCTTCATAAACCACCTGCAACTTCCTCAGCCATACCTCAGACCCTTCAGGAAGAGGCACCTCATGACCTCAGCCTGACCCATCCCTGTCCCTGGGATCCTTCTGGCTGTGCTCACACGCTGTGTGGTGCTTTCCCAAATCTGGATCCAACGATAATGCATCAATGAGCAGAACCACCACCACCAGCTCCTACTTTTCTAAAAGAAAGGACAACTGCAGGAACTTTTCCCAACCACCCAAATGCCTCATTTATCTCCAGGGTTACCCAGCTCTTCCCAGCTTGGTGGAGATTTCCTGGTCTGTCATTCCACACCCTTTTTACGGCTTCTTTGGGTCCATCCCTGCCCTGAACGCTCCATTTGTTTTGGCAAGAACGTCCCTGGGATTTACACCTGTAATTACCCAGGTAACCTTTCCGACAGGGAATTTTAGAATGGCCAGCACTAAAGCAAACTACACATTAAATGTGATTAATCAGACACCAAATGAGTGCGAGGCTGCACCTCCCTGCTTGTTAATCGTGTCAGCTGGAGCATCCCTGACTGATCCCACCACTGTGAAACACCCAACAGTGGCCATTCCCCTTGGATACACCCTCTCCTCCCTGGCAATGCCCATGGGAGGCTGTGAACATCCCCTAAAGTTTCATGCAGGACTGAGACTTCTCCTTGGGTCCTTGCTCGTATCTTCTCATATCTTCTGCACAGTGCTATCCATTACCTGCATGGAGCTGAGGTTTTCCAAAGCTTGCATTTTGCTGCTGGGCTGCCCAAAGACAGTAAAAATCAGCCAGAGCCGAGCCTGCATTGACCTCCAGCCAGCAGCTCCAGCGCAGCGGAATCGCGGGAGAAACGCTGATGGCTGCTTCCCTGTTCCCTGGGCAAAGTTACTGCCTATAAACTGTGTATTGATTAGAGGCAGGAATTGGAGAGAAGCCTCTCTGGGAAAACTGGAGGGTGGGAAGGAATTCAGGGGCTGGCAAAAGAGCTGCTTTAATTAGGAAGGGAAGCAAAGCGGCGGGAAGAGAAAACAAACGCAACCTCCCCTCAAGAGCCTCCCACTCCAGATCTGAAAATCCCAGCAGGAACTGTCTCCCTTATAGGAAAGAAATGGGATTTTGGAGCTGGGAAATGGAAGCAGGGAAAAGAGCTGGCTTTTCCCCTGCACCCAGCACTGAGGAGGATGGGAAAAAGAGCAGCTGCACTTTCTGCAGCTCCCGGATTTCACCTGTGGAGCAAGGAAAGGGATGGATCACCTAAGGCGTGTGTAACAGCCACGCTTGACTCTGCCTTCTAGCTCCAAGTGCTCCGGGGTAATTACACATCTTGGACTTATTAGCTGTAATTACTGGTTCTGTAATCTGCAGAACGTGTCATTACAGCATGGGCAACCTCCAGCGGTCTAAATTGGATCAGAGAAGTTCCTTGTTTATCCTCCAACTTTTCCTGCCTCAGTGTTAGGTGATGTGCATCCTGCATCCCCCCAGGACCCCTGCAGCCACCACAGGCCGTGGCTCCTGAGCTGGGACACGTGTGGGAACACACACAGCCCTGGCCTGCAGCTGATTAAAGGCTTCAGGAGCCTTTTTAAAATGTTTGGCTCTCCAAAACATGGCATTCATAGTCCCAGCACTTCTTTGGATAAGCACCATTACACCAGTAGTGGCTGGAGCAGCTTCCAGCCCCTGCCTCTTGTCCCTGTGCTGCTGGGCACTGCCAGGACTCTGCCTTCAGCAGGAAAGCTTCTGAACCACACAGCTGCCAGCAAGCAGAAAACAGAGGATTTAATGTCAGTTTGGGCCTACATAAACAGCTCATCACAGATGGGACTGGTCAGAGCCAGAGCAGGTTCCTGAGAGCATCACAGTGCACAGCAATGAAGAGGTTTAGGACTCTCCTGCCCTCCAGACAGCTTTCTCCCCTCCCCAAATTCTGTGTGAGTCACTTCTCCTTTCCCCCTGACTGATTCCCTGGCTGTGTTTCTCTCCAGCCTCCCCTGATTTTTGGGACTGGTCCCCCACCTCCAGGTGCCTGCTCCAGTTCACCCCTGAATGCAGCAGCTCCCCCTGGCAGGTGCCTCACAGCCCAGATCCTACTTTTGCCCCCAAAAGTAAATAGAACCCCTCAATTAATGTCCATCCCTGTTTCCAGATGAAAGCAAGCTGGCAGCTTGGCCAGAGCAGTGGGAAAGCCTGGGATTCCCACACCTTGGATGATCAGCTCCTGGGTACAACAGTTCCCAGGGCAGCTCAGCTTTGTTAGCACAGCTTTTTTTTCCCAAAATCCCTTTAATTTCACCCCAGTGCACGAAAGGGAAAAGCCAGTCTGCCCATCCATCCCTGCACAGAGGCCTCAGATCCAGGCTTTCCTAAAACCCAGAAGTTGTAGCACAGGACAAAGCCCAAGGATAAAGACAGCTCCAGAAAATTTCTCTCTGGTGTGATGCTTCCAAAGCAGGTGCCACCAAATGGGCACAAATCAGACAGTGCCACTGAGCCCAGACTGACCTGAATAAGCTGCATCTGCTGTGCCTGACCCATCCTTGAGTAGTTTTTGTTTTTCCACAACACAGGTCAGTACAAAAGCTTTGCAGTCCATCTTTTTGTGATATAAAGATTTTACTTCCTTTGGTTCCTGCTTATTATTTGGGCCAAATGAAAAAAAAAAAAATCAAAATCAAAACAGTGTGTGAGATATCCTGGACTGAAATGTACCCTTCCTTTTAACCAGATTCAAAGAGGTGTCCAATATTAGGATACCTTACTATCCTTACTTGGATTAGCAGTGAGCCAGGGTCGTGGCAGCAGTATCCTCATCCCTAATGCTCAAGCAAGAGCCCCAAAAAGCCAGGCAGGGAGAGGAGGGCATCAGGCTCCCCACAGGAGTAGGAACTACCTGGGATAATCATTTTTTTTCCAGAGGCAGCGAGCTCCAGCCTCACTAACAGAGCTAATGCATCTCTGCAGGACAACAAAATGTAGCTGAGCACAACACGAGCAGACATTTCCATGGCAATTTTCACTATGAATTATACATGACTCCTTTTTAGGAGCCTCTCACACCCCCTGAAAGCAGCACTCACCTGTGGCCACCTCACACTGGGCCAGCCAGGGGAGCTGTGGTGGTCTAAAACAGAACATGGTCCTTGTAGCCACCTAGGGAGAGAGAGAAAGAAAGATAATAAGGTGTGACAATCATTTCCTTTTTTGTTTCCTTGGGAACCAGCAACCCATCCCTGATGCAAACAATGGGCTCCCCAAATTGACAAATTTTGGGTTCTCATCCCTCTGGGGAGGCCTCTACTGAAGCCAGCAGAGCTCACAGATAAAAGAGAGAGGTGCATGGACCAAAAGCAGTGCCAGGGTGCCTGCTATGGTAGCTCCAGATTTCTGGAGGTGAGATGGTCAGGGAAACCAAAAACATCGCTTCTCTTTTCTGCCTGCTCAGGATTTGCCTCCTTGCTCCTTTTGTACTGTCCAAGGAGTGGAGATGAGAGCAGATCATCAGAGGAGCAATCACTTATCTCACAGGAGCCTCAATCAGCTCATTTTTGTGAAAACCACGACGAGCTGAAGGATGCAGCACACCCAAGGAGAAGGACTGCTCACCACAAAGCCCAAAGCAAGGCAGCTCTGCTGGCTGAGCTCCCCTCCAAGCACAGTGAGGCTGAAAGACACCCAAGGGAGCATTCCCTGCTGCATGCCAGCCCTGGAACCCAGCGGGAATACGACACTAATGACATCCTTCAGAAATGTAATTAGCCCGCCTTGGTGGCGAGGTGCATTAGGGAGAGCTCAGAGTGGGCTCCAGTGGGTGAGAGCCAAGCCTTGTGCTTTGAAAGCTGCATTAGGGAAAGGGAGGGAAAAAAAAATAGAAAAGAAAAGGTTCTAATATTACTTAATTACCCCAAGACATCCTGAGATGTAATTGAGCTTGGAGGGCTAAATGAAGGCTGCGCGTGTGAGACCGGCAGAGGTTGATGCATTCCTGATGAGACCACTTTGCAAGGCAAACAAGGTCCCCACGGGGGGACAGGGGGCAGAGAGGAAGGACAAGAAGGGGGCTGGGCTGCCTGGAGTCCTGCTGGTGTCCACCAGCTCCGTGCTGGGGCTTGGAGGCCAGGCTGGAGGGAGGCGGGATGGGAAGTGGAGGGTGTGGATGCAGGTACAGCAAACCGTGGAATCAGCCTGCTCACGGTTTGGATGCTGAAAACCCCACAGAAAGCCCTTAGCACCCAGTAAAACTGGCTGCCTGAGACATCCCCCCAGCCAGATCCATGCAGGCATCCTCCTGGGGAGGGCTCTGGGCAGTGATGGGATGAGACAGCCAGAGAAATCCATCCTCAGGGCACTGCTGTCTCTGGAAATGGGAGGGGAAACCCTGCCCAGTGCTCATTGCTCATCCCCACTGCTGCCCTGAACTGGAATGGAAACCAGGAGGCCAGATCCCAGTCCTGGAAAACATTCCTTCCATCCACAGCACCGCTGCATGTGCACAAGCCCATTCCAGCCCTGATTTACATACTGTACAGAAGGAGGCATTAAAATCCGAGCGGTTTATGGTAATTAACACTCATTTAAATATTACACTGGTAACCATCACTTCCAACTCTTCTCAGAATGTGTGCACGTTCATATGTACAGGGGGATTTTAAAGGGATACTCCATCTTCTCTCCTGATTGCTGCCCTCCCAGGAAAAGGATGTGTAATGTTCATTAATTGTTTCATTTGGAGAAAGTGCTGTGGAAAGCCACCACGGGAGAGCGGATTTTTATTTTTTTTATTATGATTATTATTTTTGGAAAGAAAGAAATAATGGGGAGCCCTGCCTGTGGCAGGGATGTATTAGCTGAGCATGGCTCTGTGGGGGCTGTTAAAGCCCCATCATGGGTAACACAGAGCTGCTTGTCACCAGAGGAATGAAGACTGTGGAGATCAAGCAGCCTCTAAGTGGGAACAAATGCATTATTTATCACAAATTAATCCTTCTTTCTCTTTTTTCACCCAAGCAGCAGGACTGGGTGGCAGGGGAGGCCAAGGGGACCTGTCGAGCATCTCTGATGGGCCTTGCACTGATACCAAAATCACCCTTTGTGATATCAAAAATCAATGGGGAGTAAACAGGTAGGGGACAAAACAGGTTGTGGTTCAAAGTAAGAGAGGTTACAGGTGTCCTAGCCCTGTTTTCAGGAGCTGCTCCAGGGCCCTGCAATCCAGGGAAAACTGGACCACAGCATCCCTGGAGGGTGAGGGAGAAGAGGAGATGCCCATTGCTGCATCCTTCAGGCTCTGGCAGCTCCATCTCTTCCCATCACCTGGGGAGTTCCCTCAGATGCAGGAAGTTTTCCTTGAAGGGATATCAAACAACATCCACTCCAGCATCTCCCAGGTGTCCAGACAACCCCTCCCACTGACCCACAGGGATGCCAGCTCCTCCTGGGAATAACTCTGGCACAGAAAAGGCTGCTGTGGTTGCTGTGCCCCATATTCCCCCCTTTCCCTTTCACAGCTCCCCTCACAGCCCAGAGCAAAGGAGCAGCAATCCCAGCAAGGGATCCACGTTCACACCTCAGCACAAGAAAAACTACCCAGGCTATTTGACAGCTTCCTGCTCCAAAACATTGCTCCCCACCCTCCCATCCATGGGAAAGCCTGGGAAGTGGCAGCAGAGCCCAGGAGCTGTTGCAATGCCCCTATTATACTAATGATGTTTTCTGCCCAAACCATCCCAGGTGTGGCTCCTTGCTACAGAACAGGAGTAGCCAGGAGAGTCTCCCTGATCCCTTCAGGCTTGGACCTGTCCCTTGAACCACAAATCCCATGAGAAATACTCAGGATTTTCTTGCAGGGGGACCACCAAGTGATGCTGAGAGAACACAAGCAACAGCCTGAGCCCATTCCAATCACTTGACAAGGTCTTGCAAGATCCATGTTTGCATTAAAAAGAAATTAAAAGCTTTTCCACTCCACTAGCTTGCCCAAAGCCTGCATACTAAATAGTAAATGCTACCTAAGAGGTTGAATAAAATCTTCATTAGGAAAAAAAAAAAAAAAAGCCAGCAGTCACTGAATACATCATGAACAATGACATTGGGGAGGCATTGTTCTTCTTCTGCCTGATGGACCATGCTGAAACACCTGTTTCTTATCGTGGAACTGTTAATAACTGTCACCACCAAAATCAGGGCTGAAAAAGTGTCATTAAGTCAAGTTATTCCAACCTCCACTTAACTAGGAGGGGAAAATTTAAAAAAAAAATAATCCAGCAAGGAGGAGGAGAGGCAAAGCTATGCCTGAGATAAATGTCAAAGCATAACTGTTCATGTGTCCCCCCAAAAAGCCACCAAACAAATCCCTCTTAGGTGGCTCTTGCTGACATGAAAGACACAGCTGGGTAGCCACAGGCAGTTTTAACTGATTAACTACAGACATTGACCCTTTCAATTAATTCACCCCAGATTTGTTTCATTCTAATCATCTCCTAAAGCTGCAGACTCCCCATAAACTCAACAGAAAAGCCATTCCTGGTGCTTCCTCTCACAGCAGCTGTTGGAGGGGTAGGAGGGATGCTTACCCAGGGGTGTTTAAGGTAATCCTGGCTCAGGGAGGAATGAACTTTTGAAGAACACAGCTCCTTAGGAATTGCAAGGGCTTTATCTCCTCAAAGAAACCTGGAGCAATGCAAAGCTTAAATTTTGCACAATTCAGGCATGGAAATGGACCTGAGTTTATCAGTGGAGGGAAAAAAATCTCTTGTTGTCATTTGTTGTGCTGCTCACTGGGTGTATCCACTTGATCTCACATTGCTGTTGAAAGCTTTGCTATAGCAAAAAATGGTCATTCCTCCCCAAAATCACAACCAATCTGAGCTTTCCCTCTTCCATAGAATCACCAAGACTGGGTGAGGCCTCTAAGATCATCCACCACGTCCTCAAGTGCCACAAACACCCTTTTTCCCAACACTTCCAAGGATGGTGACTCCACCACTTCCCTGGGCAGTCTGTTCCAACGCCTGACCACCCTTTATATGAAGAAATCTTTCCAACCCAAACCTCCCCTGGTGCAACTTTTCCTTTAAGGCCCTGGTTTGAGCAGTTTCTGCCCAGTGGAACCCAGTTGAGAGGAACTCAAAGCACAGGAGCTGATAGTCACATGGAATGAGTTGACCACCAAAAAAAAAAAAAAAAAAAAAAGTACATTTCCCTGATATTTTTCTGTCAAAATGAAAAATTAAGTGGAAATTCTGGCTTGGGAATCCTTACAGTGACAGCCTGAAAACTTCCCCCTCCTCGTACCACACAGAGCGTCACTTTATTTGTATTTTCTTGAACCATCAGAGCTCATGTCCCCCCACTTCCCCTTGATCCTCAGCCTGGAAGAATTTTAAAAGGATCCACACTTCTCCAGCAGTGCAAGAGCATTCAACAAAAAGATGCACCTGAGATGACCTTGAAAGAAGCCCAAATTAATCTCTCCAATGTGAGACAAAGCATTCCTTGAGCCCGGCCGGGGCTTTGGGAAGCGGGATGCAGAGGACAGCATCCTTTATCTTCCTCCCCCTGGCAGCCTGAGAAAGGCTGGTTCAGAGGAGCAAAACAAAACACTCACCTGCATGACAGAATAGTTAACTTAATCCCCCAAAGGCAAATCCTGTTAGCATGTAAAACTGGGAGTGATAATTGCAACCAGTTTTCAACCTTTGCTGTAGTGGAAATAATCAGTGGCACTGCCTCGCTTCCCAGAGACTCCTTTCTCTGCAGATTATTTTAAACTAATCCAGCAAGGGGGAGCAGGAGGGAAGGAGGGTGTAAAACTAAAGATGAGGGAATATTTAAGACTGGGGTGGGAGGGCAGCCACAGGTTGGTCTGAGCAGCAGAAGCAACTCCAAATTTAAGAAAATGGGTAAAACCAGGCGGATTTCACACAGATGGATTCAGTCAGGCAAGCCTGGTAAATATATTTTTCTGGGAGATAACAGCTTTTTTGGGGGTTTTTTTCCCCAAGACAAAAGCCAATCTTTGTCTTTTGTGAGAGAGCTTGACCATCTGGACTTCAGAAAAGCATCTGATATTGTGCCACATGGGCAAATGATCAGTTAAACTGTAGGAGGGGAACATTACAATAAGAATTATGAATCAAAGAAATGCTTTGCCTTGAAAAAAATAATAATATTATAATAGATAATACCAAAAAAGGAGGCAGCCTGGAGGGATTTTGCTGAGCAGGCTGCTCAGTCACCACTCACATTCAACACTTCCTTAACAACAGGGGAGCAGCACTCATCAAACTCACTACTCTGGAGGCAGAACAAGGAGTTTTGGCATCATTTGGAAGGAAATGATGCCTTTGAGAGCCAGACTGACGGATGTGGAATGACATTCAACGGGACCAAATCCCAGGCCAGGTTTAAAGGATCAGTTTAAAAGATCAGTGGCAAGGATGGGAAGTCAGAGGAGAAGCCCCACCTGTGTGGCTGAGCTTGTGCTACAACAGATCAGGAGGCCCTGATGGCAAAAAGGCAACTACAACTCAAAATATTTCCAGGAGAGAGGAAAAAAAAACTATTAACTGCTACCTCAGGAAGCCAAAATGCTGAGGAACAGCTGGAATATAAATTTGTTTTACTGGCCAGCACAGGAGGTCTCCCAATGCTGCATCTCCAAACTCAGGACTTTTCCAAGTCTCTTCCAACATGAGATTGTCTCTGTTGGAACCCAATCCCAAGGATTTCCCACCCTCAGACAGCCCTGCAAGGCCCCTGGGAAGCAGGGAGGGATGAAGCAAAGGGATTTCAACAGAAATTAAACTGAATTGATTCTGGTGAATTCTCACGACCAGATACTTTGGGCAAACATTATTAAGCCTCCTTAGGTAATGTAATTAGAAGTTCAGCCCCCTTTATCTAAATATTGCACACAGAAAAACATCCATCATCTCACAAAGTGAGAAAAATGGCTTTTCCTTCTATTTTTTCTTAACAAAGGGTTTTTTTTTCCTTTAAAGCCTTCTTTAAGCAGGTGAACATTTCTCAAGGAATCCTGGGCTTGCTGTAAGTACATTTGGATCTCTCCTGAGTAAACCAGGAGACAGATTCAGGTTCCACATCAAAATATGTGACAATAATCCTCTTCAGGTGGCTGCTTGAGGGAAGAGAAGACAGCAGCAAAGGCCTCTAAACAGAGAATTACTCAGCTTTACCCAGCAACTTCTGTCTTTATGGGCAAAACCCACTCACTGTGAGCAAGAATGGCCAGAAATTGAGACAAAATGGTTTTTAGTCAGAGGATGTCAACTTGCCAAGCCCAAGATCTCACACAGAGGGGAGAAAAAAGCCATTTCAAATGACACATTTATTTACCCAGGCCAGAGATTTTTCAGCGTCATCACGGGGGTTTTAGTGGTTTAAAAAAAAAAAAAAACCAATGAAATAAAAGGAAGAAAGAAGAAAATAAGAGAAATAAAGCTTCACAGAGCACAAATAACCTGGTATGCTGGACACTGGCCAGGGATGCAGATGGCTCAGATTCAAGCCCTTCAAAACACAGATTTGTACCTCTCTCTCTCCAACATTCCCAGTGAGGCCCAAGCCATAATCCTGGGAGTTTCACTCTCACCTTCTGGTTAAAAAAAAAAAAAAAAAAAAAAAAGAAAGAAAGAAAAAGTATCTTGGTTTTATCTTGCTGTAGGAAAAGCCCTCCTTCTGAAACCTCAGGGAGGACTGTGGGATGAGAAAGAAGCAGGTCCCTTCCCTCCCTGGTTTTGATTATAGCTTATTAGCATCATTGTTTGGTTTAAGATTTCCCATAAAAATTCCATTCCCAGCAAAGACCTCGACTAAAAAGTAAGCAAGCACTAATAGGAGCTGTCTCTAATTAAGAGCAGTTTCCTAAGAAACAGGAGCTCCTGGGTGTGTGTGTGACCACCTCAGTCAAGCCACCATTTAATAACTTTCACCCACTTTCAACAAAGGGTAGAAATCACAAACTCTTAGGTTTCTGAATGCTTAAGGGAAAAAAAAAATTGCTGGAGAAAGGAGAAGGACCAACCTCACTGCCAGCCACCAGAGGAAACTCACAGGAGGAAAATCATAGGAGATGAAACTCTGCCTTCCCCAGCCAGCAGCAGCACTTGGCTCTTAAAAAAAATGATAAATTACTGTCAGTAATGGCCCAGACTGAGAGGCAGGGAGGAAGAAAAGGGAGTTTTGAGCTGAGCTTGTCCTTTTCCTGGGAAGGGCTTTGCCACGGCCGGCTCTGAGCAGATGGTGCGGACACGCCTGAGCTGGAGAAACCTTTTGTAATGAAACGCCTCTCCCAGAAATTAACTTTAATTAAGGCCTTAATATCTGTATTTGAGATATTAAGCCTTCAGCAAAGACTGTTCCCAGCCTCTCCCCTTGCACTTTTCCCCAGCATCTCCTCCTGTCCCAGCCCCATCCCCTCCTGGGGAAGGTGGCCCCAGCTGCTCATCTGCAGGGAAATGTGCAGGAACGTCTTGGAGCTCTCCATCCCTCCCGGAAAATTTGACAGGGGGTTCAAAACTTGTTAAGAGGAGGCTGGTGGGAGGAAAGGCACTGACAGACAGTACAATCACATAAGCTGCTTTTCCTCAGGAAACCAGGCTAAAAATAATACCCTGTGATTTGACAGCCTCAGCCCAGGAGAGCCACCAGCGTGCCAGTGAGGATGAGGAGCAGAGCCTGGATGGGGGCTGGCTCGAGGAAGGCACAAACCACACCCTCAGCCCTCAGTGACACCCAGATCCATCCAAAAGGGTGCAGGTACCTGGAATTTCGCCAGCAAAAGGGCTCCTGTGAGATCCCCCACAGCTTGCACAGTCTCACCATACTGCTGCTGAATTGTCTAAAAAAAAAAAAAACAAAAAAAGGCTGGTTTATGGCCCAAAACCACCAAGGCAAGTGGGAAATCTTGCTGTCACAGACACAATTCCACATCCTGCTCCGGTGATGGAGGAGTGAACCCTTTGGTAGTAATTGCTATGCACGGGCAGGGGGAAGAGATTCTGATAGCTTTTATTATCAGGGTACCCAGACGTAAAACGAATGCCTGCAATATTTATCCATGTCATCACTTAGAGCAAGCAGCCTGATTTGTCAAACGGAGACGAGATTCAGGGATGTCAATTAGGGGGAGACGAAGGGTGAAGGAGCCCAGGATCCATCAGGGCTGCAGATGCTCTGTCCCAAATGTCAGACACAAAACCACAAAGCGGTTTTGGCCCGTGGAAACACGGGCAGAAACCCAAAACAAGAGGGTGAGGGCATGGCAAAGGGTCCTGCTTGGAGGCCAGCCCTCTGCCCCCGGGGTGGGTGTGGGTGCTGGCTGGCAGCCCGCAGAGCCTGGGGAGCAGGAGACCGGGAAGGTTTCCTTTGACTGCCCTCTAATGCCAGGTAAAGGGAAAAGGGGATGCAGGACATGGCAGCAGGACTTGGGAGCAATCCCACAGAGAGGTGAGAAATGCTGCCCTAAACCCAGTGGAGCCCCAGAACAGACCAAGGACAGAATTGCTTTTCTGGAGCAAACACCGCTGACCACACAGGGTGTTTTAGACCACTGTGACTGGCAGTCACAAAAATTCCCCTTTTCCCTCAGAAATCATTAGCCCTGCACAGAAATGATGGACAAAAGTCTTGTTGAAGGCTGGGGTGGGTGGAAGCAAACCCTCCCCAATGTAAGCCAAGGCTTCCCAGCAGCAGGGCCACCGAGGCTGAGCAGTGTAAGAATTTGGTTAAAAGTTAACAAGTCCCAGCCTCCAAAAACCCCCTAAATATTAATATTAACCAGCCTCCAGTAATGCCCATCACTGGTGGCACCAGGCAGGAGAAAGTCCCTGATGGAGTAAAGTCTCCATCAGACACAGTGTGCCCGCCTCCCACCTCTGGGGGCTGGCCAGGAGGGAACAGGGATCTCAGACACATTAAGATGACAGACACATTAGCAACTTCTTCTTCCTCTTCTTGACAGCTTGTTTTTGTCCCAGCTTTCTCCTCCTCTGCTAATTATCTCCTTTTGATTTGGAGACTTCAGCTGAAACAAGGTGGCCATGGCCTCCAGCTCCTGCCTTGGGGATGACGAGGGAAAAAATTCAGAGGACTCAGAGAAGGGAGAGGTCTTGTCTTTTCTAAGTTTCCCTTTAGAAACATTTGGTGCACGATTTTTACCGTGAAGGTGGAGAAAGCAGAGCTCTCCCAGAGAGGCAGTGGATGCTGCATCCCTGGGAATATTCAAGATTAGGCTGGATGAGTCTTTAAGCAATCCTGCCCACAGCAGGGGACTGGACTAGGTGGCCTTTAAAGGTCACTTCCAACCCAAACAATTTTATGATTCTATAAAACCTTCAGGCCAGACCCAAGAGTTACAGAACACTACAGTGGGATTTGGGGCTGCCTGGGGAGACCAGAAAGGGTTAAGATCCTACAGCAAGGAGCACAAGGTGGACAACACCTAGAGTTACTCAAAAACCAGCATAAAGATATGCATGGCAACCTGAAAGGAGTTTGTTTTCCAGCCTGGGCACGGAGCATAAATCTCTCCTTTGAATTAATCCATGGGAAGAGACTCCTGGAGTGGCAGAAGGTCAGCGAGGGTGATGCAGACCAGTGGCTTGGAGAATTCTTGTTCTGGCCAATAACTGAAGATCAGAGGGGGAAAGGGCACAGACTCACAGGAGAATGAGGAAAGCTTCCTTCCACCAGGAAGGCTGGGCACAGCCACAGCCCCTGCAGGCTGTAAAATGTTCCTCTGCACTGTTCCAGCCCTGCCACCAGCATCCCTCACAGCTTTGGGGCACCAAAATTAACTCCCTGCCCCTTCCCAAACCATCACGCACAAGACAGCAGGAAAACACCCCAGGGAAATGCCAGCAGCCCAGTGTCCCAGCCCCATGGGACATGAGCCAGGCTGAAAGGTCCCTCTGCTCTGCAGCCTCCCACCAGCAGAGCTGCAGCACCCTGAGGAACCAGCTCAGAGGTTTTTCAAGCCCGTGCATTTGTACTAAATGTCCTGTTAGAGATTTGCTGGTGGTTTTCAGGCTCTGACAGCCCTGTTTTTATTTCAGTTGCCTTTAAGCCACCTGGCAGAATTTTCATACATAAATATGGAAATATGCAAAACCCCGCAGATTTATAGGACCCGACACCGCGGTTTAAATGAATCCCCCACGATCTCATCTTGTGCTGGGCCCCCTCCCACAGCACCCTTCCCTCTGCTGTCCAGTGTGGCCACTCCATGAGGAGAGATAATCCTCCCCAGGCAGCTCTGGCAGCACATCCACACTCTCCTCTGCCTCCCAATCTTATTCCTGCTGCTGCTCCTCTCCCATAAACGGGGCCGTGCTGTGGAAATGTTCAAGGCCAGGTTGGAGGAGGCTCTGAGCAACCTGGTCTAGTAGAAAGTGTCCCTGCTCACAGAAGGAATCAGATTTTCTTTAAAGTCCCCTTCCAGACCATTTCAGTTTGGATTTTAGGGTTCTGTTTGGATTTTTTGGTTCTGTTTGGATTTTATGGTCCAGTTTGGAGCTGGACAGGGCAAGGCAGCCCTGGGGATACAACCACAGTAGTAAAGCAGTGGGAAATCCACTGGGCTGCTGCAGGAAAAGCCTTGCTCAGATCCTGTGTGGCTTCAGGGGAGACAGACCCAAGACAAAAATCTGTTGGACATGCAGCTCCTCTAGGGAAAAAAACCTCTTCTCCCTACAGCTCCCAGCACAGGAAAGCCCTGCTCTTGCTTCAGGGTTAAATCAAAGACTAAAAGCTCCATCTCTCACCGTTTTCCATTCCTGCTCAGCTCTGCCTGAGGATCACAAAGCTTTTGTGATGGGAGCCAAGGGCAAGCCAAGGTTTTCCTTCTCCTCTGAGAGGTAGACAGGAAAATGCAACGTGTCCCTGGGGACACCAGGCCCTTGGCACAGGGTGAGCTCCCAGTGGTTCCTTTGGACTGAAAACCTCTCAGGGTCTGCTTGGAAAAATGCCTTTCCTGTTTTTCAAACCACTCCTGGAGCAGCTGAGCATGACAAAATCCAAACCTTGAGCTCCCAACAGCAGAAATCCCCCCAAAAACCCCCAAAATCCCCCCAAAAACATCATTCTTCCTGGACAGGGATCACCTGGAGAGAGGCAGGGCTTGGGGCTCATCCAAGCTGTACAACCACTGCCATCGCACACACATTAAAAACCATGCTAAAAAAATAAATAAATCCAGGTTAAAGTAGTTGTGGCCTACACGAGGCTGAAGTGCACCCTGGGTTTAAATGAGTGAGCTTGGAGGACGCAGGAGAAGGAAAGCCAGAAGAGCTGGGGCTGATTTCCTAAGCACAGGCAATGCCTCTTTTGTTTAACAAACCCCAAAACACAAAAAACTCTTTGCCTGGGAGATGGCAGCCTCGCCGAGTTCAGCATTCCCCTATTTTGTATGATTTTTTTTTCCTTTTGGCCTATTTTCTGCATCAAGAGAATTTCAATTTCCCTCCAAAAGCAACTTGATAAAGATGATAAGAAGATAAAAGTGGAGGGAAAAGTGTTGGCACAGCTTTTCCTAAAGGAGATGCCTATAAACAGCTGTACTGGAGCATGTAATTCTTTCGGATCAAACGTATTTGTTATTTTCTAAGACACTTTAAATTTAAACCCACAAGTTTGGTGTTAGGTTCTCAGATTGACACATCCTGATTAACCAAGGAGAATTAACCTTTCTGAGTGCAGAAAAAGCTGATTATTTAAAATAAATCAAAGATTCTTTTCCAGTTCAGCTCACACGGACAGTCGGTCATTTTAAGTCGATCCACGCAAATACATTTTTGGCTGGCATCCGTGGGTTTGCTGAGGTGCTCTGCCAAACCCTGGGCTTTTCCTGCAGCCACCTTGAGCCAGAGCCTTTCTCCTTGCCAGAATTCACCGAGGAAGGGCAGAGCACCTGGTCAGCCCCCAGCTCTGCGTGTGCCACGTCTCCATCCCTCCTTTCCCAACCCTTTCCTCCCGCGGCACGAATCCTGCCACTGCTGATTCCTGACACCATTAGCTCTTGCTGTCACCAGAGCTGACAATTCAAAAGGCCCTCGAGAGCTGTCTGCAGAAACACAATAAATGAGATCTCTTAATTAACGCCTCCCTTAACTAAATAAATTAATTTTATGCAGCTGATGTGTCGCGCCTTCGCAGTTTGAGGGTGACTGAGTAGCTGAAAACGTCCCCGCTCCTTGGAGCTATTGGAAGCACTTTTTTTTTGCTTGACAGTGTTTCCATAAACAAGCCTGGCTCTGAGGTGGCTGTGATGGAAGCCCTGAGAAAGCCCTCACCTGGACCAGGGAGGGGAAGGAACCCCTCTGGAACAGGAGAGATGTGGACTCCTGCATCCTTAAGTGGATGCAGCACACCTCCTTCCCTTCCCTGGAGGAAAACCAGCTGCAGCTATGCCAAAGCATGGAGAAAAAAAAAAGCCAAGAATGCTTCACCTCCCAAGTGAAAGCTCCTGAACACAGTCTTGCAGTGAGAGCCACAAAACCTGATCATAAAGATGAAAACAGAAAGGACTTGGGCACATGGGAGTTGGGATTTCAGCCCTTCTGTTGGACCCTCACAAACTTAAACAGAGCTGTGGGAAATGGGAAATATCCAGATTTCACATCCAGCTTGGATCCTGATGGATCCACTCAATGGGGCATAGCTCAGATTTTATACCCACACACATCCTCCTCTCCAAATCCACCTTTCCTTCCAGGGCAGGTGATACAGTCTCCAAAGGTGGCATTTTCTTTCACCTCCTCTTTTCCCTCCACTTTTCTCTCCCTTTTAACCCAATAAGCAGGATCTTCCTTGGGAAGGAAGGAAGGAAAGCTGGGGCTCTGGTCAGGATGCCCACAATTTGTTCTCCATAAAGCAGCCACATGATAAAAGCCTCCTCTCTGGCCTTTGATGGCTGGGGGGGGAAAAAAAAACACAAAAAAACCACAAAAAAAACCTGAAAGCTTGCCACTAAAAAAGACATTCTCCTCCAAGTCTGAATCACCAGCACAGCTTTTGGTCCTTGAAGAAATGTGATAATCCAAGGGAACAGACTCAAGGCCAAAATCAGATTGTATTATCCAGGTTATCACCAGGGCACCCTGCAGAGATGCAGCCAAGAATTATTTCCTCCTCACTTTCTTTCGCCTGGTGGAGCATGACAGAGAGAAAGACTCTTCCTATTTTCATTTCATTTTTTTTTTTAAAGGAAAATAATTAGATTTTTCAAGAGGCTTGGATTTAAAATCAATTTCCCAATTAAAAAGCCTAAGGTTTATAGTTGGTGTAGGATTTAAGCTGGGGCTGTTTGTTTGCCTTCTGGGATCGATGCACAACCCCCAAGTGCCATCGTTGTCACTGTTTGGACAAGAACTCTTTAAGTAACCTTTGGGAGAAGTGTTTTTCCTGCTCAAAAACAGTTTAAAGGATGACTAACAACAAAAAAAAAAAAAAAGGCAATGCTCCTGCCAAGTAAAACCACATGGGGCAGATAATATTGAAGGTGTTAAAAAGCAACGTCCACTTTCTTTGCAGAAGCAAGGAAAACAGTCTCCAAAAAATGAGAGCTTGGAGGAGGTGGATTCTCTGATGTGCATTAAGGGGCTGGTTAGCTCCAAATTCCTCCCCTGAGGGGCACCACCAGCACCTTCTTTTGGAATTGGTTCAAGGCTGAATTCTCTTATCACCTACAAGCAGAGCCTGACCTCCATACTTGCAGCAAGTCCTATTTCTTTGGGGAAGGGTCCTGTTGCTCTGGTGGTTCAGAGCCAGAAGCTGATTCTTGCAAGCCAGGGAGGAGCACTCTGGCTTTGGTGGTGTTTACAGCTTTTATCACAGAAAAATCCACCTGCACCAGCTATAAAAAGAGATAAAACCTCCCAGCAAAGCCTGCTCTCCTCAAGATCCTCTGTCACTAATAAGTCCCTGTACTGTCTGGGAATGTCCCCCCCAAAAAGCTGTAAGATTTTCTACCAGTTTAATCTGGCCTGTGATCCTGGCTTAGGGGAGCTCAGGAGACAACCTGAATGCTGGCAGCACTGCACCAGGGTCAGAGCAAGCTGGATCAATGCTTCCATCATCTCAGCAAAGACCAAGGGGAGCAGGAAGACAAGCAGGTTAAAAAGCAGTTTTATAGCTTTTTTAAAATTTATTTTCACACACAGGGCACGGGAAGCTCCATCATGGCTGTGTTTTCACTTCCTTCCAGGCACCAGGGAGATTTAGTCCCCTGCCACTGCAATGTAAAGCAGATGTGGAGGTGGCCCAAAGACAACTTGGAAGGAGGACAGGGAGTGGAGTCAGAATCAGTGAGAGGTGCTGAGGGAGCTGCAGGAGCCCGAGGGCGAGGAGATGTTGGGAATCCATCACAGTGAAGTAAAGCTGTAGGAGGAGGGATGGCACCCCAAGGGAATGAGACTGCACACAGCCTCAGAGTCTTTTAGGCTTTCTCAGAGCCCTGGTGCCACCAGAGAGCATTTGATGAGCTGG
>WBND01000987.1:61705-94250 GCA_013398595.1 Tychaedon coryphoeus | reverse complement strand
AGGAAGAATTTCTGGTTTGAAATTTGTACAAATTCCACAAGAGAGGCAGATACTCACTGAAGTTCACTTTTCCATGGAAAAAAGCTCTCCCTGAGATAACCTGGAGTTCTGAGGGGAAATAAGCCAAAGGACAAGGCGGTGTGGGAGTGCTGGAGGGGACGAGAGCTCCTGTGCACGCTGCCATCACCTGAGCTGACATTATCACTTCTATCCTCATCTCTCCTTGCCAACTCCCAGGCAGTGAAGTGAAAGAAGAGGTTTTTGAGGGGCAGGCAAGCACAAGTGCACTTTGACAGTGCCTGTATTCATTGGGGCAGCTCAAAGCAGCAGGAATAACCTCGGGAGAGGGATGGGAAGACTGTGGGATGTGCAAGAACTGGTGTCCCAACCCTACTGAAGTGGTGTCCCTTGCCCCCTCCACTCAAAGATGGCTCTCAGCCTCATTGGCTGCTTGATGACAATGTTTAGAAGCTCACAAACTTCCTTTTTCTTCATTTAAGTAATTTTTTAAAGCCTGTTTTTTGGTTCCCTGCTGCCTTCGTGGACACACCTCAGCTAAAACCGTGGCTCCAATGATATATCATTCATCCAGGGCCTGAGAGGGAGCAAAGAAATTGTTCACTCGCTCCCCAGACAAGCACAGGAAAGCCAATATTCCCTCCCATTCCTGCTGTTCCATTAAACTAATTTTATGCATGAGGTGAGATCCCATCTTTCCTAAAAATAATAATAACAATAATAATAATGAATACATTTTTCTCCAGTGACAGCACCAGCGATGAGATTTTGCTTCACCACAAAGTAGACTTTTCCAGAGAGCACATCTACTAGCTGCCTGCTTAAAAATGCACCAGGAACAGCCAGAACTAGGGGATGAAGGAATTTATGAAGCTTCCTGGGTTATTCCAGAGCAGAAAGGTTAAGGAATCACACACAAACCTGTTTCCAAAGCGGCAGATCGATAAATGCAGGAGCTGGAATGAGGGAATGAACTAAGACCACTGAAGCAGAGATTCACAGCTACCAACTTTGGGAAGAATTAGGCTTCAACAAATCCAAAAGAGGACTCTGGGCACAGATACCCCATGGAAAAAATCCAATATCCAGATTGGCTACGGGAATCTCCAACCCCTGCCTCACCTGCAGAGCACTCAAGGATGACTCCACTCATTCCTCCCAGCCCCAACCCCAGCTGTAATGAAGAAGGGGAGATGGGAAGACAACCAGATAAATCAAATCCTTGCAGAGATGCCAAGAAAAGCAGAAGTAGCTTTGGGGAAAGAGAACACATTACAAGGAAAGGTCTCAGGAGACAGCCTGACTGTGCCACGCAGGAAGGATGGGGGGGTAAAAGCTTTTAGCACCTGTTTGCTTGCACTTATAAACAAGAAAAGAGGTGGCTGCAGCTGGAGAGGATGGTAGGCACCACTCTCTGCTGGGATCCTGGTGGCTGTCCCCTCTGTGAACTCCTGTGAGAAACACTGCACCTATAATTGGAGGGTAAGAGGTGCAAACACAACACTGGAATTAAAAGCAGGGAGAAGCCCAGAGCAGAAAGCAGAGCTTCAGCACAGGCAATAATCTGCAGCATTTGACCAGCCCTTGAGCCTGGTTTGCTCTGCCAGGACACTCAGCATTCCCAGCCACAGGAATTCACACCTCCATGAGGATGAGGAGGGCCTAGCTAACAGAGGAACCCTGAGCTCACAGGTGGCAGGATATAGGAAAAACCCTTTTCCACAAGCAGGATGGAGATGCTTCCTCCATCATTTGCTCCCAGGGCTGGATATGTTTAGCAGTGACCTATTACAAGCAAGGTTACAGATGCTGATGTCCCTGATTAAAGATCTGGACGTGCTGTGCTAAGGAGGGCATCTCTCTATTTGCAACCCACACACAAGGTCACAGAGCACAGGTTCCTCCAGCCAGAGACCAGAATAAAACAGCTGTTTAACACAAAAGGGTGCCCACACCTCCTTTTGTCCCTGCCCTGAGCCCCTGAAGGCTTTGTTTTAGGTGGTTATGACCCAGAGGCAGCTGTGGCCTCCACACCTCCCCAGCAGACAAGCCCAGCTGAATCAGCAGGGTCTGTGTCTTCCTTGGAGACCTGTGTCACTTGGCTTTGCACCATCCTGCAGGAAAGGCCAACGAAGGGAGCAAAGTCCTGAATTATAACAAGCCACAGAGACCTGGGAAGGGAGAAATGCAGCAAAGCAATTTGCAAGCCCAGCTCTCTGGTCACGAGGTGGGCAGAGGACCATTGCAGCACACACAGCAATCTCTTGGGTTTCCCACTCCAGAATTCTGGGGGGGTTTTTCCTGTAGGAGGAAGTTAAGGCTGTTGGCATCCAGCTTTGGATGTGCTTTGGATTGAAGATACTGAACACCAGCACCTCACTCCCACTCGAGGCTGAGACAGAGCTGGAAGAGTTTCTTCCCCCTGATGTGAAGTTACACCCATAACCTCTACTCATCCAGAGTCCCGAGCAAAGCAAGGATTTCACACTGCAAGAGGCAAGGAACACCAGCAGTGCTGGAAGAGGAGATTCCCTGCCAATGCCTGGACTCACAGCAGAGGAGAAAAGCCCAGCAAGTGCAGCAGTGAGGCTGTGGAGCAAAGCCAAGGCACCGTGACCTCCACATCCTGCTGGGGAGAGCAGCAGGACAGGGGAGCAGTCCTGGCTGGATCAGCCTCCTGCCTGCTTCCACCCACACACAGACAGAAGCCACACCATCAGCTATTCCCCAGCTATTTTTGGGAGCTGATGACTCTCCTGGAAGCACGCCACGGTGGCGGGTCGCAGGGATGGCTGCAGGAGGGACAAGCACGGCCCCTCTGCCAGCAGCAGTGGATGCCAGCCCAGGTTTGAAGCAGCTGCTGAGAAAGGTGTCAGCTGCCATCCCCCCATCCTCATCCTCCTGCTCCAGCAAGGAGCTCAGCCGGGTTTTCCATCTCATCTAACATATTCCCCCAAAACCGTGTCTAGGACAGCATCCCAGAGGCAGCACAGCAGGACCTGGGCAGGTAAAATCTTAATGTTGAGGCACCCCAACTGAGCAGAGCCAAGGTGATGCTCAATAAGTAAGGAGAAGGCATGAGAATTTCAATATTCCTTTCACTGCTTTGGAACCCAGAACAACAAAGGCAGGAACTGAGGAAGAAAACGGGATACTCGGGTGCTTTGAAGTTATTCTACAGGTGCATGATGCAAAGGGCTTAATCTGGGGGGAAAACAAGGCACAGCCAACTGCCTTGTACTTGGCTTATAAGGTTTGACCTGGTTGGGATCAGAATAAATCTAATTGTGACAATGATAAAGCTGCCTCGGAGCCATATCCTGTGGGTCCGTGGGGGTGGCGAGGAGTTGGAAGGAGCAGGCAGAATTTTGCAAATTAAATTATTCCCTGCTCATCCCCTTTTCAGGTCTTGCAACATCAAAGAGAGGTTTGAACAGTCCCACCCAGGGCTGTGCCCACAAGAGCCCTCACCCCACTGCTGGGGTTTGTCCCACACAACCCAAATCCCCCCCTGATGCTGCCAGGGACCCAAAGGGAGCCTCCTGCAGGGCTGATCCTCTCAGCTGGGCACCCCACAGCCCTTCCTCTGTGACCCATCCATGAGGTTTTGTGTGTCCACAGCCACACTCTGCTGAGAAATTCCTCATTTTTATCCTTCCGTAAATGATTTATTCAACTTCACCTGCAGCCCAATTACACAGCGTTAAGGGAATAAAAAACCTTGATGCATGCAACCTGTTGCTTTACTAAACCAGTTTGGTTGGTTGCATTGTTTAGGATTATTATTTTAATGCATTCTGATCTGGTATCTGCTCAATTTTGCTTTATGAAGAAAAGGACTGATAAGAATGAATCTCAAACCTGCAGTAAGGAGGTTTAACAAATAATGGGCTTTAAAGAGGTTAGAAACACAAGTGTTTGAGCTGTGGAGCAGCTCAAGGGAGGAAATGAGGTGAAGCATCACAATGAAGGGGGTTTATTTCCCACAACCCCCCCCTCCCCAACTTTCCAATTGATCCTGATGACTAAATATATAATTGCAATTAACTGCAGGCAGAGTGAAGTTCAGGCAGATGCACTTGCCAGTCCTTTGGCAGAGCTGTGTGCATGCAGAATGGCAGCAGTAGCACCAGCCCTGCTCCCCCATCAAGAGGAATTGTCTGGATGTCGGATGGAGCACGCACACAGCTCGGGCTGGTTAAGCTGTGACACTCAGAGAATGTGAATGAAGACAGGAGTTTTTAAAGGCCTTACAGGAATTAGGCACCCAAAACACACAGGCTGGCATTTAATTCCCCTGAAAACCCAGTATTTCAACTACCTTGCTGAAAAGATTTCCTTTGATAATCCAGAAAGCTGACATAATACCCGACAAAGACTTCTAATTTTTCTCTTTTTTCTCCGGCACACTTGGGATTCAACATTATGATTCAGTTGCAGGAGGAATTTGGTCTTATGCTTCTCCTTGCAAGGCCTCCTGCCTTTTGGGAAGTTTCACAGGGCTTCATTATGGTAATAAATGAAGAAAAGCTCCAGCTTAGGGGAACAGGCACAATCTGCAAGCAGAGAAATCCCATTTCTCCCTCTCACCTGCTCACACACCTATCCACTGCCCGTATTTCTAGCCAAAGGTCAACCTAAGCATTGAACTATTGCTGCACCTAAACCAAACACAAACATCCAATCTCACGAGCCAAGAGCACCACTGATGGCCTCCTGGAAGCATCCCTGCAGACAAGGAGAGCTCAGCCACCTCCCTGCCCCATCCCCTCCACAACAGTTTGAGGGAAACCTGAGAAAAGGCACTCATAAAGCTATCCTGAAACATCTCTCATTTCCCACTCCTAGAAAGAGTTGTCCATATGGGATATCTCCCAGAAAGAGCTGTGCAAATGGGTCAGCTCCCAGAGCTTAGACTGCAAACTAATGCTGTCAGCATCCCAAGGCTGCTCAGCACCCACAGCTCCCAACACTCCGGATTTTCCCAAAGCCCTTCTCCATCACTGGGACAAGTTATTTTCGGGGCCATGTGATTCAAGGGCTGGAAATAGGCTCTGATCATAATTTTGGGCTTATTTAACCCAAAGAGGAAGTATCAGAGGCCCCTCCAGGGAGTCTCTTACCTGTGTGGGGCTAGGCAGAGACACCTTGGTTGGAGAACACCAACTGTGCCCGATCTGGACCCCTCCATGCAAGAAGGACAAATGGACAAAGAGGGATTGGGCACAGAGATTAAAAAAAATAAAAGCAAACATTAAAAAGCACCAAGAATGCTGCAGGCTCCTGACCATGTGGGGAATTTATTGCTGTTAGAAGAAAGCCACCTGCCTCAGAAGGGAGCAAAGCCAGCAGCTCAGATCCATATCAGGCGACAGAAAGGAGGGTGGGACGTGATGAGAATTGGCATAAATAGGAGGCTGAGGCAAAATCACTGAGGAAAACAAGGGAAGGAGGAAGAGTGCTGGGCTGCACAGCATCCCTGGGTCATTGGATCCCGCCCTGCTGCTAAAAGCAGGAAGGGTTTTATCCCTCTCTATTCCCATGGGAAGGCCGGCCCACAGTCCGATCGCTCTCTAATTGTCAGAAACGATCTTCCAATTTCCAGGCTGAATTTATTCTGGGCCAGTTTACGTACATTTGTTCTTGTGCCAACACTGTCCTGGGGCATAAATAGTTCTCCTTCAGCGCTGCTCTGCCCTCCCCATCTTCCACCAGTGTATTTATAGGCAGCTATCTTCCTCAGCTTTCATTCTGCTAATTTAATTAAGCCAGGCTTTCCTCGGCTCCCCTCTGAAGGCACCAGCTCCATTTCTTTTATGGTGTTAGCAGCCTTTTCCCAGCCCTGGCTCCAGCATCCCTCGGAGGAAAACACCGGGCACACAATCGCCAGAGGTGTTCTCCCTGGAAAACTGATGCTTGGGAGCCCAGTGCCTAATTGCAAAGGAGCAGAGAGGGGCTCCTCTTTTAGCCTGTCAGCTGTTGTGGATCAGTTAAGGACCATAAATAGTGCTGTGCAGCACGAGCAGGTCCCGGGGTGCTTTGCAATGTGTTGGGTTTACATTTCGGCTGAGTTGTCTCGCTGTGATCCCGGACTCGTTCTTCTTTTTCCAATTATGCTACAGCACTTTGGGAAGCCATACAATGTCCCTGGGATTAAATATTATCCTATTTGGTGCTAGACAGCAGCTCATATTGCAAAAGGAGAAAGCTGTGGCCAGTGGGGGGGGTGACAATAGGGGTTTTCACTCCTGCTTTTCTCGGGAGAGCTCCACAGGATGTAAATATTGCTGTTTCACTGGGCACTGGGGGAAGAAGTCCAACCCATGGACTTGCTAACAGCTAAAGACCAAAAAAAAGTGGCAACATGGGGTGATCCTTTGTGGGGTCAGAAGTTGGACTTTGCTGATCCTTGTGGGTCCCTTCCAACTCAGGATATTCTACAATTCTTTTTTGCAATGCCAATAACATCAGATCTTTCACGCCCTTCCTCACTTTCTAGCTAGAAGATGGCATTTCCTTCAACAGGAGCAAAAAAGGGACAGATTAATAAATCCAGCCTGAGGACTTGGTGATCTTTGAGGTCCTTTCCAACCCTAATGGCTCTGTGATTCACCCAGGGTACGGCTCAAACCTGGCTGTGAGGGAATCGCCATCCTCTTCCCATGGTGGGGTTTGTGTCTGGGTGTGACATCTTAAGTAAAGCAGAGACTCAGAATCCTGTCAGAAACTCAGAATGCTGTCTTTGCAGCTGGTAAAGGCTGGCAGCCAAAACAGGACTCTGCTGAAGAGCAACTCTGCTTTTCAGCCCATCTGGTAAATGGGCAAAAACTGTTTCCTGCCTGGTGTAAGCACCTTCTGTCCCCTTCTCACTAGAACCCCATGCAGAACCCCAAACTTCTCAGCCTCCTCATGCAACCAGCAAAAGCTGTCCCTGGCACCACCAAAAGCAGAGGTGAAGGGGTACAACACTGTTCCCAGGCCATTAACCCAGGGGAGGTGCCAGGGCTCCACGTGGCAGAGCAGAGGAACAGGGTTTTCCCCCTTGCAGCCTTGGAGACCGTTTCCTGGGATGATTTTTGATCACCCAGCAAGCAAGACAGGCTCCCTCCAGCCAAAACTGAGGAGAAAAGGTGCAGCTGGAGACCAATTTGTTGTAGTGCCACCGCCAGGAATAGCAGAGAAAAATGGAAACATCCTCCAAGAATCCCCAGCTTTTCAATAAATAGGGAAAGCTGCTGTCGAGATGTAAAATAGGCAGGAAAGCAAATTGTGGTGGGGTGCAATAGAGCCAGAGGAACAGTTACCCACAGCCTCTCAGTCTCTTTTTTTTTTTTTGTGGAAATCACAGTGCTGGCTGGAGAACATGAAAGCCATGACCATTTCCAGCAGCGTTAGAAACTCAAGCAACACATCAACCATTTGTCAGAATGACAAAACTAGCAAGGAAAGAGAAAGGGAAATATGTCCTTTTCAAGCACCTCCATGGGGGATTCGCAGAAATTGGGTGATAAAAATTAAGCAAACACAACTCACTTCATTTGTGATTTTACACCTCTGGGTTGCTGGGGATTTTCTGAGCCAACAGTTTCTGCTCAAAGAGAGAAATGCCCACTGCAGAGGCCTCAAGAAGGTCTTGAAACAGGCAGATTAAAGCCCACACCTCCCAGCTAAGGAAGGGTTTTTTAAGATCTTTAATACAAAGAGAGCAACTGCAAAGCACCCAGCACTGTTGAAATATTAACTTTTAATTGCAGCGTGGCAATTCCTACAACCTGTGCCCTTCTCCTGCAAGGAGCTCACAGGGGACAGGGCTGGCCAGGGGAAGCCTGGCCATTGCTGAGGAAGGAGATGGATGGCCAGCCCCAGGGCAGCATGATTGATTTCCCTCGTTATCCAGAGCAGGAAAGTGGGATGGAAGGGTGGCAGCATCCCTGGGTGTGGGGCTTGTCTTGTTCCAGATGGGTGACAGCAGGCAGGAGGAGGTGTCACAATCCTGACAAGGGTTATGTTCTGCACCACAGCTGGGCAGCCAGGTAGGATGAGCCCTTCCTTCCAGAACAAATTATTTTTTATTTTTGCCCCTCCTCCAGTGAGCTCTGCCTTTTCCACATATGGAATTAAGGCTCAATTGATGCTGCCCAGAGGAAAAAGACTTCTGGATGATGAAGCCTCCAACCATCCTGAGATAATGCTTGCACAGCCTGACCCAAATGAAAAAGTTCCAAGAAAAGTTTATTTCTAACTCACAAAGTTCAGTTTAGCTCTTGAGATCGATCCTTAGTTTTCATTTCCATATTGTTATCACTCCCAACTCAATGCCCATAACGTTGACATCAAATCTCACATGAGGCTGCAAAGGAGGTGAGTAAGAAATCAGTAAAAACTTCACCCCTTCCCATGGAAAATTCTCCTGCAATCTCAGTTTTAAAGGCAGGTTAACAATGGCCTGGGGCTCGGTGGTTTAAGGATTTTGGAACCCAAACAAAGGCACCAGCCATGACACTGTGACACCCACAGCATGATGAATGTGTGAAGCAATCACTGCCACTGGCCATAACAGAAATGAAATGTGGGAAGTGGTAAATCAGGGTGGGAAGGAGGAGGAGAGAGCACTGGAAGAAGTGAAGGAGAGGCACAGTAGTGGGGGAGCCCCTGGCTCAGTGGGCACTAATGGATGCAGGGAGGGAAAGTCTGGCTGGAATTTTCATTGCTCCCTCCAAACCAGCTGCATCCCTCACTCCAAAGGAAAACAAACAAGATCTCATCTAAACACATCCCTCCAACACCCTGAGCCCTCTGCTGACATCCCAGGATCTGGGGGGAGGTTGGTTCTCAGGAAAAACTCCGCTCTGGCAGTTTTTTGTCCTGGCTCAGCCCCTTGCTCCGAGGTGGGAAGAGGGCATCTGCCTGTGTGCATAATTGGGCACGTAAATAGGTCAGCACTGGCTCGTGGGGCTGCTGCAGACACAGATGCATTTTTCTTGCATCCTTAGGCAAGCTGGAGAATGTCACTTCCTCGCTCAGCAATCACTAAACATTTTGCTGCCCTCAGTGCCCACCTGCTCCACGTCTGTGGTGCTGGGAATCAGCTGCAAGACTAAGAACAGGTTTCTCTTTTTTCATGCAATTTGTTTGATTCTGGTTTCTCTTTTTTTTTTTTTTTTAAAGGCACACTGAGTGATTTAGAGCCCGAAACTGGGGCCAGTGCCCCAACCCACTTCTAACCCCCGTTCTCACCTGGGCCTCTGCAGCATCCTTCACCTCCCTTTTTATTTTAACTGTGGAAGGGAAACCCCTAAACCAGGAAGTTTTCATTGGAAGCTGGAGCCCAAGCAAAGCCCATGGAGCAGAGAAATACCTGAGTATTAAATAAAAATACCAGAGCAGAGGGGTGAGAAGCTGTTGCACATCCCAAGGACAAAGTCCTGGCCAAGGAGACAGAGGGAGCTGCCTGTGTATTTCTGCATGCAGAAGGAGTTGCACACATGCCAGCTACTTCCCCTTAGTCCTGCCTCCTGCATCCTTGGGGAGGAACATCTGGAACAGGAGTTGAGTTCACAGGCAGGTGTTTGATGCTGTGCTAGCTAAAACAAGAGGATTTGGGGAGCAGGCTCACAGCAGGGTTTGAAACGAGCACGGACGTGGCAAATCCCTCCTGAGCAGTGTGTGGAGGCCAGGGGGGAAAAAATGAAACAGATAAGTCCCAGAGAAGGAAAAGAGCAGGGACATTGAGCAAAGCTGAAGCTCTCCAGGAAGGTAGAAGGCAGCTGAAGATGTTTCAAAAAGGATTGTGCTTTCTATCTCCTAGCAACAGATGCCAGCAAAAAGAAAGAAAGAAAAAAAAAAGAAAAAAACAAGGGAGATGGTCAGAAGATATTCTTGGTAGAGGAAATGGGGGTTTTGCCAAGTCTCACCCCACTGGACCCTCATCCCTCCCCTCTTATGGACACCACACCAGTGCCCTTATCCCAGCCAGGCTATTTTTGCCCCCAGTAGCTGGGTAAGAGGTTTGGGTGTTTTCAGCCACACTCACAGCACCTCTTGTCCTCTCTCCCCAGCTTCACTTGGGGCAAAAGGCCACAATCACTGGGCAAGGGCAACCAAACATCTTGGTAGCTTAAAGGGGGACCCCAAAATTACACATAGGATGGTGCTCAGCTGAGAGCAAGCACTCTGGGGTGTTCTGCTGCTCAGTATTTCAGGCTCCATCTGCTTCCCTGCAAGTGTATCTATCTGCAAACAGGGCAATATTTACAGACCCCAAAGCATCTGGCACCAGGATGCTTTAACCCATTAGGAAATGGCTGGAGGACACCCCACTCAGGGCTTTTAAAGACATTTGAAGGGGGGGAAAAAAAACCTGTGTCTACAGGAAAATCCCCCCTGCCCATCCCTGTATCAATTACAGAAGAGGCATTAAAAGGTTTTAGTAATGATTTCTTGTCAATAACCTGGATCTTCAAGTCCCAGCATTCTTACTCAAACTCTCCTGGGAGCAAGACATCCCAGCAAAAAGGGACACATCACAGCAAAGGCAGGGGAAAGATAATAGAAAGGAGATATTGGGCAGAGAAAAAAAAGATCAGAGACAGCAATCTGTAGGAACAGAGACAGATCATGAGTTTAAAGGAAGGTGATTCTTCACTCCACGCCTATACAAATGATTTTCTTGCCTCTGCAGCTCCCTCCTCCCCTCTCCCCTGATGATTTGAAGGCTTTGGGAGCTGCAGTAAGTGTGACTGTTTTTCTGTGAGACTCAGCCAAAGATTTAAGTAGGCAGGAGGAAAGCACTCTCCTTTTCCATCAGCGTTCAATAGAGAGAGAGGGAGGAAAAAAAAGAGAAACAAATAAAAAAAAAAGAGAGAAGAAAAATCAGGAAAGAGTCCAAGCTGCGAATCGTTAAAAGAAAACACAACTAGGAACATAAAAACCAAAGAGATGGAGTGGAAAAATCCATCCAGGCTATCCTTCCTCCCTCCAACACTTCCCGTGTGTGTAAGGTCGTAACACAGAGATTAATCTGCAAAGCTGCTGAGCCAGAGCTGGGCAAACTGGCCTGGGAGGAGCCTTCTCCTCCAGATCTCCTGATAATTCTGCAGAGAGACCTATGGGAGGATGTTGGCCTTGGGTTTGCTCAGCCCTTGGGTGATAAAGATGGGGAGCAGAGGGCTGGTGCTGGTTATGACAAGGCTGCTCTGTGAATGCTGATTATCACCCTGAGGATCAGCCTGATTATCAGTTATTTTGCTAATCCAGTTCTCTGGGTCCAAATATCCTTTCCCTGACCCTGCAGAACCCTCATATGAGGCTGGGGGTGTTTGAGGCAGGTGCTTGTGTTATGGAGGTTTTGTGACACATCCCACTTGCTGGCCTGGTTTCCTGAGGAGAACAGGGAATACACAGTCACATCATCCATCTCTCCCTCCTTTCACTAGTCAGTTCTGAACCCATCAGTCCATTTTTGCTCCATACAAACCAAAAAACCAGAAGAGATTCACACTGATACCCACTGGGTACCAAAAGTGTCATCCTCCCTGCTGAAAGAAGGAAGGGGAAACATTTTACTGATTCAGAGGAGCTCCTACCAGGAGAAATCACACAGGAGCTCCACACAGGGCCCAAGCAGCAGCAAAAAGCAGGTTTTTGAGTCTTTCAGATCATGGGATGGCTCATTTCCATCACATCAGGAGGATTCAGTGGGGTGGAACAGAAGAAGCTGTTATTGATGCAATCAGCACTCACCCTCAGACACGTGATGTTGCAGGAACACAATTTTTCTGTCCTTCCCATGCTCCAATGGCATTCCCAGCTCACAGAAACAGGAATATTGAAGGATGAGGGCTTGGCTGATTATTTCCTCTTCTTTCCAAGACCTCCATCTTTCTTTGCCACCAAACATTGCCTGGAACCCGTCCAGAACTTTCCAGGAGCACAGCGTCTTGAGTGTGCATGCCTTGCAGCTTTTCCATTCTTCCTGATGTTATAAAACTGTCTTGTAAAAGCAAAATTAAAGGCTTGAGTGCTGGCCACAAAGCCCTTCCCATGGCCATGTTTTCTGTTGTGTGCAACTCCAAGACAGAAGGAGGGGGGCAGAAGGGGGGGGGAGAGAGCTTTATGCATTAAACTTCTTTATAAATCTATTGAAGGTATTTCATCACTTCCCGACATTCCTCTATAAAACCCACTCAGCTACATTTACAAATTACAAAATTAGCTTTATGTGCAGGGTCCAGGCTAATGGCACAGCTAAATCTAGGGAGCAGGAAGATTAGATGCCTCTCCCTTGCCCATGGTGGGATTTATTTTGCAGCATCCCTTCGTGGAGTAGAAGAATTTCCCTCCCAAGCCAAAGCTTTCAAAGGTCAGAAGAGGTTTGACCACTAAGTGGAAAGTTTTGGAGGAGCCACGTCTGTGGGGAGCACATAGAGCTGGATGGCTCAGGGCATCATTTGTGCTCCACAAAGACAAAATGTTTCTGTAAAAGGAGAATTGCCATCCCAGGCTATCCCAAGATAGTTCAAGCCTATGGGATAGATGGAGAGGGGTGCAATACTGACAATATTCAGGGAGAAGGGGCAGTTCTCATTAATCTCAATGTTTCAAAGAGGTGCAAGCTGGGTTACGTGTACTTGGTGCCCTGCCACACTGTTCAGGGAAACCTTGGGCAGTACCAGCCTATTTCCCAGTGGCCTCCCAGTCCTTGGCTATAGCCCAGGGCACTCTCCAGCACAGGTCTCTGAAGAGTGCTGAAAAACCCATTACAGAGACAGGAGTGGCATCAGAGTGAACTCAGCACTGCACAAGAGCCAGGAAGGGAGGGGTGAGACATTTCAGCCTCTCCTGCCCAGCTCACATTCCCTCCCCAGCCCCTCTTCAGACTCCCCAGCCCACAGAAAGGAGCTTGATGCTGCTTACCTGGTCCACAGAGGGCTGCCAGCTTCCCCTGGGCAGCCCAGACCTGCCAGGAGGGATCTTCTGGCAGAGCAAGGTCACTTTTGGCCACTTGCTCATCCTCACAGCACCAGGGATCAACACCACAGGGCAGGAGGGAGCACATTTCACCAGTTCCCTCAAGCTGGAGGAGGAAACAAAAGCTAGTCAGCCTCAAGCACATCTTCAAGCTTTACTTCTTTGCTCCCTTTTAAAAAAATAATTCCCCTCTGCAGAGTATTAATCACCACGAGTCAGCCTTAGGAAGAGTTATCCATGGAGCTAGGCAGGGGCTGCAAGGACACTGTGTTAGAGCAAGATTATTTACTTCTGTAACCTTTACAGAAACAAGAGATAAGTACATTAGAACAACTTGCTCACACGCAGCAGCAGCAGCAATGCCTGATTCATTCCTGCACGCTCCCATTTGAGATTCTGGATGCCACAGCCTCACAAAACAGCACTGAACCCTGGCACGAGGCTGGTGCAGCAGCACCCTCAGAGCCTCCCACTGCTCCTGTTGGGTTTTCCTCCCCAGCAGGCACTGGCCACCAGCAAGAAGCCTCCTAAGACCCCTCAGACAAATTTTTCCAAAGGCTCACATCATGGGGAGCCTGCAAGAAACTGAGAGCCTTCCACTAACAATCTGACCTGCAGCTCCAAGGGATGGGTGATCATTCCCTGAGCCAGCAAGTGAACAACCTCTCTGCACTGCTCTCTTCCTCTGCCCTCTGACAAAGAGCTGAAGATCTGCAAGTAGTATCTGTTTCCCTGGCCATGCCCAGAAGCCAAGCACCCAAGGGCAGCTATTGAATTTTGGGGAGGTGTTGCAATTTTCCAGCAAATTCACCTTCCTGCTTTGCCAGTCTGGGGTTGCTTTAAAAAAAATAAAATTTAAAAAAAAAAATCAAAGGTGCATGGGAAAAACAAAAGTTACCTCCAGTCTCTGCTAGGATGAGCCAAACCTCAAAGGGAAAATGTTCTTCATCCCTCATTTCCATTTGCCCCTGAACTTGTGTCTTGCACCTCTGGAGCCATCTCCCATTTCCACAGAGCTTTGTGGGCGACATCCTGATCCGCAGACACAGAAAGGAGCCTTTGTTTACAAGATAAGAGCCACAAAATGCAAATAAAAAGCCCCAAATAGCTCAACATCAAACAGGGTCCATTATCTACCCTTTCAAAGGCATCCAGGCTGCAAAACACCACAAGCAATGGCTTTGTTTGGAGCATTAAATATGATACTGAAAACACCTCCCGTGCGAAAACAACATGCATATGAGTTTGTTTATGCTAGAACTTTAATCTCTAAAATAACAGGTCTCCAGAGCTTGTTTTGGGCTGAAAAAATTAATACCAAGTAATGATTCAAGGTTCATTGGGCTGGCATGGTGAGGTTTTGGCAGTGTGGGGCTACAGGAGTGGCTTCTGTGAATCTGCCAGAGGCTTCTCTTGGGTCCAGCCAGGACAGAAGTTCTCTGTCTGGAATATTTCATGGAGGATGGCCTCATGGGGGAGGAACCCCACTTGGAGCAGGGGAAGGATGAAGAGGAAGAAGTGGTAGAGAAAATAAATGTGGGATAAACTGACCACAACCCCATTCCTCATCCCCTGGACTGCTGGGCAGCAGCAGGGAGAAAATTCAGGAGTGAAAATAAGCCTGACTAGAAGGGAGGGGTGGGGGGAAGGTGTTTTTAAGATTTGGGGTTTTTTCCTCATTACACTACTCCAATTTGATTTGCAACAAATGAAATCCACTTCCCCAAGCTGAAACCTTTTTGCCCATGGTAGTAATTTCTGGGTGATCCTTGCCTGTCCTGATCTCGAGCCCTCCATTAAATTTTCTCTCCCCTGCCCAGCAGAGGAAGGGGAGTGAAGGAGCAGCTTTGTTGGCCACATGGCTTCCAGCCAGGGTCATCCCACCACACAAGGCCTGAAGATGCTGGGAATGATTCCCTAAAGCAGCAGGGAGCTGTGGCAGAGAGTGCAGCTCTGATTTAATTAAAGCCTTAAACATACTCCAAGCCACACAATCCATCCACCCATCAATATGATGAAAAGACTGAGAGTTCCCTTAAGCTCACCCAGCCACCTCATGAATCTCCTGGTTGGGAAAGTGAGGAAAAATGAACTCTCACTTCATTCTTCCATTTCCACACAAGCCTGAGCCCTTTTGCTGCTCCTGGGACATGCCAAGGGGAGGTATTGCTGTGCAGGGAGCAGGGAGGGGGCCCCAAGCAGGAACACAGCAAAACCCAGGGGGCTGGGACCCCATCCTGGAGCTCATGTGTCCATGGGACCTCATCCGTGCAGACCAGGTGTCACTGCCCCTCCAGGTGCTCTTCCTCCAGCAGCACCCCGTTTTTCAGTGTCCCTTGGATGCCCAAAAAGGATCCAAGATACCTCCAGGCATTAACTCAGGCATAGGAGGACAGCCTGGGGACTGCTCAGGTGTCTTTCTTTCTTTTTTCCTTTAAAAAGATCACTTTCCTTGCTGTTTCTCCTGGATCGCACTGGTTTATTCTCCACTTTCAGAGCAGTGAAAATCCAAGTCACAGGATGCACATCCCGCATCCCTGGGGATGGACACGGCTCCAGCAGCTGTGCAGGGACCTGAGAGCAGAGGGATGGAGGCTGAGACAGGAGGATTCTCCCAGCTGGACCTCACCCATGGCTCTCAGGTACATCCCTGGCTCAGGGGAGAGGGCCTGACCCACCTGGAAGGGGAGAAGCCAAAGGCACTTAAGTCCACACTCATGGTTACACATGCAAGGAACATTTTCCCACTGCAGACCAAATGAAAAAAGCAAATATTTGCCAGAATGGAAGCGTCAAATGCTTGGCAGCTCTCCCTCTGCTTTGTTTCTTTTGTTCATGGGGGCTTCAACCAGTTAATAACCATGTTGTTAAATCCATGGATTTACTCCCTTTTGGTCGGGTAGGTGGGATCATCCTGAGCCAGCTCATGACAAACACACTTATTTCTTCCTAAACAAAAATTAAACCAAGGAAAATAATTGGGGCTGGGGGGGAAGATTCAGTGGGGAAGCTCCAAAGAGCATCTTTTTAAAGTTAACATTAGTTTCATTTTGGCTCCAAACATCACTTCAAAAAACAGAAGTAAAAGCATCTAATTCCAAAAATGCAGAAAAAAGTGGTTTGATTTTTTCCAAATTGCTACTTTCCGTTGTCATCTTTCCGTTGAGTTCAACACAAATCATTTCAGCTGACCTGAAATGCTGTTTTTCAACAAATGAACGCCTTAAGAGAAAAAGAAAAGAGAAAGAAGGAAAGAAAAAACATTTTTAGCCTATGTGTGTGTGTGCTACACCAGTAATTTTGAGTTGTTGGCTTTCTGCTAACAGACAATCACACCGAAAAAATGGCTGAATAAATTATTCTTCTCAAAGGTGCATCAAAATGCCTGACAGAAAGAACAAAAAAAAATAGATGGTGTGCCCAAAAAAATAAAAGAAAAATATAAAGTGTGGCTAGATGGGAACCACTGGAAGTATTTATAGAAACTGAGCAGCGTTGGTCCCCTGGGTAACCCAGCTCCAAGGCCTGGGGGATGGCTGCTCCATTCCCTCATTAAATAATTCTGACTCATGAACACATCAGAAAACTTGCCTTGTGCCCTCTGACAGTTTACCTCCAGAAAGGCAAAGTTTGTCCAAGAAATCCTTTTGTGCAAATCATTCAGGCAGCATTAGTCATGTTTGTCCCTTCCTCGCCCAGACAGCTCCGGGAATTTGTGTTATTTTCATTGCCTTGCCCTGCACCCTCATCCATCCTGACCAAGTGAACTTGCAACTTTATCTCATCTTCCTGCAGCACTGGATCAAGACAGAGCTGCTGCTTCTGGCCAAGAGGAATGGTCTTAAATGCAATTTTCATCCTTTATTTTGTTTTATAGACAACCCAAATGTCCCTGGTAGCCCAGTACAGGCTGGCTTTCAGCCTTCAGAAGGGTCTGACCAATAAGGAATAACAGGCATCAGGACATGACTGGAAGGTCAAACATCACTGATATTTTATGTGACATATTTACATTGTATGTATATATAGTTATATTGTATGTATATATAGTTATATTGCATGTGTATGTTGTTATATTGTATGTGTATATAGTTTTATTGTATATGTATATATAGTTATAATGTATGTGTATATACAGTTATATTGTATGTATATATGTTATATTGCATGTATATATAGTTATATTGTATGTATATATATTTCTATTGTATGTATATATATATTTCTATTGTATGTATGTGTATTTATATACATACACCTCCATTGCTTTCATTTGTATAGCTCTGACTATTTCTCTTTCCCTCCTGATTTTTTTTTAGCCAGAATAACTACAGACACCTCTCATGCCCACATGTAAAAGATGATGAAAGTGCTCCTAAGAGTAATCCTGCTTCACCTTGCACATTTCGGGGCCCAAGAGCACACACCTTCTAGGGTTGCATCCTGCATGCCAGTTTTTCAGGAATTTTTCCAGGCAAGAGAGAAATGCCCTGAACATCTGATATTTCCCTGTCTCCCTTCAAATCCCAGCATATTTCTGGCAGATCTGTACATTTGTATCCGACTGCTTAGCAGGGAAAAGCTCTTTCTGAGCCATCTCCGCCTTATAGGTTTTTTTCTGACATAAATATGAATTGAGGTTATGGCCCAGCACCATCTTCCCAGGAAAAAGTGGAGATTACATCAATGTGACCCATTAAAGCAATCTTAAATACCCACTGATGGTTCATTATTGCAAGTTACTTTCCTTCCTGATGTAGAATTTATTGAATATATTGGAGGGGGAAAAAAGGTCTCCAGGAAGGCATTGCCTGTACATGGCATTAATAAAAAAGGACAGCACAAGGGAGGGGCTTGACAAGTTGGAAGAGGAGTTTCCATTTACACAACCCCACTGGATGAATCAAAATCCTCCTCCTGTAGGGCATGGAGGCCAAAAGGAAAACTTTAATTAGTTGGGGGGCAGCTGTGAAGCTTTCCCACCCAGGGATTTCACAAAATCCCCTCTTCTTCTGTTTTACTCTTTGCAACCTGGATCTGAATTTACTGGATCTGTTTTTCACTCTGCAACCTGGATCTGAATTTATAAACATTTTGCTGTGAGTCAAGTCTAGAGGGCTGGTTTTTTTCTTTGCATCTATATAATTTAATTTAAAAAAACTATTTTTGAAGAAGGATGAGTTCGTGCTGTGGGAGGAAAAACCTCTCAAACCCAAGGCTGAGAGAATCACAGAATTACAGAATCACAAAACCGTTTCAGTTGGAAAAGGCCTCCAAGATCATCTCCTCCAACCTTTGATCAATCACCACTTTACAGAGCACTGAGTGCCACATCCAGTTGTATCTTGAACAATCCCAGGGGTGGTGACTCCACCACCTCCCTGGGCAGCCTTTCCCAATGCCTGACAAACTTTTCTGTGAAGAAATTCTTCCTGATGCCCAACCTGAACCTGCCCTGGTGCAGCCTGAGGCTGTTTCCTCTTGTCCTGTCCAAATAAAACAAGCATTTTCTGGCTTTTCCCCCTTGCAGGCACCAAAACTTTCCCCAAAGTGCCAGGAGGCTCCTGTGGGTGCCACTCTCTAAAATCCTGAAGAGGAGCTCAGGCAGTCTGTGGGCTGAAGCTGCAAGGAGACACGTGGCACATCTTTCATTCATAAAACATAAAATATTAACACCAGAGAATAATACAGAAGTCCCTTTAAAGAGATGGATTCGGGTCCTTTGCCACATGGAACAGGTGAGGGAAAAGGTTCTCAGCATCAGGCAGAGGTTTTGTGCCAGGGAGTGAGGATTTCCTGTTTTTATCCTCACACCCTGGGCTCCTGCTTGCAGTGCCTGTCCCCACCTGGGGATGGAGATGCCTTGGAATGTCTTCTCCTCCCTCTGGCACAAAGCAGGTGGTCCTCACATCCCTAAAAAAGCCACACTGCTTATCCCCACCGTGAAACTGGGGACCTCTGCCCAGGGGAAGGAGGGTAGGGAGGAAACACCAAATTGAAGCCTACCTTTTTATCCTCCCAAAAGTTTCTGGTTGCATCCACTTCTTTATTTGCTCCATCTCTCCTCCAATTTTCTGTCTTCTTTGTGCACCTAATTAATGAGTCAATTCATTAATATTTTTGCAGCAGAACTCTCTTCCCATCTATAAAGCGGCCGTGCCAAATTTTTGCCTTAATTATAAACAATACCTTTTGTTTAAAGCTTTCTGCAGAGAAAACAGCAAAGACTTCTGTCTCTTCACAAGACAATTATTCAGAATGCTATCAGCAAATCTTCATCTCCAAGGAGGATTTCTCCCAACACAGTCCACCCACCTATAGATGCACTCAGGACTACAATCAATACATGTTAATTAAGCCGTAGCCCACTCCAATTAAAATTATAGGATCTGAAGGACAGACATTTGTTTTTGTCAGTAAATTAATTTAAGCATTCATTAACTTTAATTTTTAAATTATATATCACTTTAATGATAAATAATTCCTCTCATTACAGGGGAAACATATGGAAGGGGAAGATAAGATGGGAGAGACTTGGACCCAGGGAGGGAAATGTTCTCCGGCGCTTCCTCCTCCTTCAGCACATCAGCAACCCCATTTATGTCAGCAAACCGGGCTCTTCTGAAAATCTGGCTGGCAAGTGCAGTGCTGAAATAAGAACAGAGATTCTTTGAGTATCTCACCTCCCTCTCTGCTGGGAACATGAAAGCTCGGCTGTGAAATCTCAGAGTTTTAGAATAGCCGAAAGTTTGCGCAGTCTACCAAAATAAACACTTTTCGACGGAAGTCAAAACATTATTGCGTTAACAAGTTTTTTAATCTATGTAGGAAAGGGCAGGTTGTTTTACAGCTTAACCCTTCCTGCACATATCCCAGACAGAGAGGGGTGATTTATAACGTGATGTTTGTGCAGTGTCCTGCACTCTGAGTTAAACCTGCCCTGACCCGCTGTGGCAGATAATTAAATATGGAGCAGGCCAGCAAAATTTGGGGCGTTCTTTTCCCAGCAGAGGCTGAGTGGCACATGGTCTGGGCTGCTCCACAGGAGGGTTTTAACCCTCAACACCTCCCTAGGTGAGGGAGTTGGAGCTCACCTAGCAGTGCCCAGCACATCCTCACTGTGAATTTTCCCCTGCTCCACCACAGCACAAAACTCAGCAAAAATCCCAGAGTCTTTTCCTGCTGTAGGAAGCAGGACTCAGGAGTGCCTGACATTCCCAAATGCTCTGAGATCACAAGCTCTTCACCCCTTGCAGTGCTTCCCCAAGTGTATAAATAACAGCACTGCACTCCCAGCCTCCTCCACACAGACCCTGCCTGAGACCTGTCAAATGACAGACATCAAAATAGATCAGCTGAATAAATCATTCACCCCAGAGCGCCTCTGCTCCTCAAGCATCCTGCTGGACTGGTAAGGACTGATCAGCTTCACAGCTGATGGTGGCAAACAAACAGCACAACAAAATTATTCAGGGGATAGACTGACAAAAAAAAGGAGTGAGAAAAGCCTCGGGTCTCAACCTCATGGGAGCTTTAGACCTGCAGTGCAATTACAGACTCTTCTGACCATACTTCTTCCTTTGAAACCACTTATTATTCCTCTTCCCAGCCTGATTTTGCAGTTATCATCACAAGCCATTCCTGGGTTGTTAGGACACCACATCTGCTACAAACTCCAGGGAAACAGTCCCTCTTTGAGCCCCCCCTGCACAAACACTGTTCATCCTGCCTTTAATCCAAGAGCCAAAATAGGAGAGTCAATAGCCCAGCCAGGACTTCCAGAGCTAACCCAGGACTCCTAACAGCCAGACAAGTAACAACCACTTGTACCCACATTAAGCAGAGTGGAGCATCCCAGCCTTCTCAGAGCCAAAATTCACTTTTTCCATCTCCTCTGCCTCCTGACATCTCCTGTCTCGCACTGTGTCACCCCCTCCACCCCACAATGCCAAAATTAACTGTGTCTTCACTTCTCAGGATCCACACCCTTCCCTACCCCACCATCCCTAACAAGGTGGCTTTGCTGAAGGAAAGGATTCCTCCTGCAAGGAGAAGCCCTGCTGCCCAAATTTCAGTATAAAATCAAGCAGGGGATAACCCAGTGCTTTGAGCAGGCTGAGAGTGGGACCTGCAGCTTGCAAAACTTATTTAGGAGGAGCACACAGGACCTGTGCAATGCAGAAGGTTCCATCAAAAGGGAAATGGGGCAGTGAAAGAGAAACTATGCAAAATATTACTTTATTAGTAATCTGTTTACTTAACTACTGCAGAGAATTTAAAAAAAAAAAAAGCTTTCTCCCCATTTATCCATTAGCTCCTCTTCCATCCAGCTGCGCTGCTGAATTCCCATATTTATGACATCAGTGCATGTTGCTATAGAGATAATTAATTAATGCAACATAATCAAGTCAGCAATTTTACTACTTTACAGCTTAACACAGGACTGGAAATAGAGTGGGGAGAACACCAAAGCTTAGTTCTGAAAAGCAGGGGTTTTAATGGTCCTTTAAGCACTGAGAGTTGGGTCTGAAAGTCATTTCCACAGCACATGAAATGTGCCACATTTGGCATAATCACTGTCATTAGAAGCCCAGAGAAAAATTAGAAAAACCGTAATAAAGAGGAATGAAAGTTCTGACGAACAAAAATTACAGGTGGAGAGCAGATTTCTCCAAGCACCCAGCAAAACTCTTCATCTCCACCTGGCAAAAACGCCCTGGCTCAACAGGCATCTGGCCAAAGGGCCTGCAAGCTGTGATGTCCTAGTGCCTAACCCCAAATACACCAGGATTTTTTCCAAAAGCCACCCCAAAGCCCATCATTCCTGGGGTGCCTTCCTTCTCTGGAAGAGCAGCTCCTTGTGGGATCTCCTGAGCCAGCTGGTTGCTGCTTGTATCTCCACCCTTTTGTTAATTTGGAAGATTAGAATCAGTCCCCTTTTCCAAGGGAAGGCTTTTTTTTTTTTTTTGTCCTGTACTAATTAGAATCTTTTTATATACTTTTCAGTTCAGGGTCTCTGCCTTCTGAGGTTAGAAAGACGAAAGCAGCACAGATGAAATTAGGTCACTCAACCCTCAGGACGTTCCCACTCCTCAGCAAAAGTTGCTCCACACACAGTGGAGCCAAGGGGGAAAAAGTTTTAAGAGAGGCTGTGTTTTGGGGACAAGTGTGACATCATAAAGCCATGTTTGCCTTTCATAACCATGAAGTTTTTCGTGGTATTTCCATGGCAAGTTTCACTGCCAAGCCGTAACTGAAGCCACCTACACTTCTCAGAGAACTGCCCAGTGAAGAAACAACCAAGCAAATTATTATTAAAAAATTTTAAATAGAAATTAGTAGGAAAATCAGCAAACCACAATACTGCTGCCCAGCTTTGGAAGCTGTCTCCACAATACACAAAGCAGAGAGACTTTTCACAAATGTATGGAGTGATAGAACAAGGGGAAAAGCTGAAGGAGGAAAGATTTAGATGGGATATTGGGAAAAAATTCTTCCCTGTGAGGGTGGGCAGGCCCTGGCACAGGGTGCCCAGAGAAGCTGTGGCTGCCCCTGGATCCCTGGAAGTGTCCAAGGCCAGGTTGGATGGGGCTTGGAACAAGCTGGAATACTGGAAGGAGTCCCCTGCCTATTGCAGGGGGGTGGGTCTGGCTGAACTTTAATGTCCTTTCCAACCCAAACCATTCCATGTCCCCACACACTATTTCACTTAAAGCACAGAGAAATGCACAGTTCTTATGTTGCATTCACATACAACACAGTTGAAGAAAATTAGGACAAAAAGCCACCCAAGTATTAAACGCATTATGATTTGTTTGGAGATTTCAGCATCAGCTCCCGATTCTCTCCAGGCTCAGCTCCTTTCAATAGGATAAATTGCACAGAGTCACTAAAATCCAGAGCTTATTGCACACCATCTGCAGGCAGAGAGAGTCCTCTATTCCCAAGCCAGAGCTGTTTTCCTGGCAGGCTGCTGCTGTGACCTGTTGCAAGACTTGTCTGTGTCTGCCTGCAGCAGAGTCCCAGAGGAGACATCTCCACCTTAAGGGGTCAGTTCAGCTGAGGGAGGAGAGTGGCAGAAACCTGTAGGACCATTTTCCTGCCACAGTTTGGACAGCAATACCCAAGCCATCGAAATGTTTGCTTGATCTGCACAAAACCCAGAGGAAAAACCCACTCTTGCAGCCACCAGCTGCTGCTGCAAAGGTTTATAACTGGAATAAAGAGAGAACACATCCTCCCTAAAGCCAGACGACAGCCCAACCCAGACAGAGGCAAGAAATCATCTCTGGTGAGAGCAACAATGAGCAATTTAGCTTGATTATATCCTTGCAGATCTCCCTATTTATAATGGTTTGCATTATTTTGAATGCAAACTGGTGGGTATATTTTTTTTTCCCCTGTGCATCAGCTCTCGTGACCAAAACTTGTCATTAGCTCCTGATTAAAAGAGATTTTAAATAAGGAGTGGAAACAAGCCCAAAAAAGTGCTGCTGCATCCCCGTGCTCTTGTATCAGACTGACTGCTGCAAATGTCAGCTTTATTTACTGTTTGCAGACCACTAAGCTTTTTTGTCTTGCAGGAGAGGTAAAATTTGGAATACTGGACCAGGTGGGAGAACAGAACAACGGAGGAGAGATTGAAAAAATAAACAACCAGGGAGCCCACGTGCCCAGGAGGCTCCTGGTAGGTCATACTTGCAACATACATGCAAAGTTTGTCCACAGATGCTGCAAACAAATTAAATAAGCTTCACTAGTGAGAGCCTGACCTTTTCCATCTTCCCCCCCAGCAGAAATCAGGCTCCGACGGGGACCAGAAAAAGAGTTAGAAATAGCAAAGATAATAAAGGCAGGCACCAGAAGCACAGGGAAGGGAGAAGACAGGCAGGTGAAAGGACAAGCCAGGAAAACATGAAATACTGCAAGTCATCCTCTGTGGCCAAAATACCGTGAGATAACCTATCCCTCTGAAATGCTGGCAGTGGAGGACGAGGCCAGGTGAGTCCAGGAGCTCCATTTCAGTGCTGAGAAGAGGGGCTGGCTCTGCCTCAGACATGGACCTGCTCCTTTTGGCAGCACCATTTCCAGCGGAACACAACTCCCCTCCAGCAAGGTGCAGCCAGACACCAAACAAGATTAGTTTGAATTTTCCAGACTCCATGGCATCCAGAGCACAGGAAACATGGCTGATTATTCCAAGTGGCAAGTTCCTAACCCCGGTGATGGCCGAGCCTCAGCCTGGAGGGGGTGTCTGTACTCACAGCCAGCGATTCCTCGGTGCACAGAGAGCCCAGCGCTGAGCTGGCGACCCCACCAGCACAGGGTCACATTGTGGCTGTTTATGGGGTTTGAATTCATCTTAAGTGCTGTGTGCAGTTCTGGGACCCTCACAAGGAAGATGTTGAGGGGCCAGAGCGTGGCCAGAGAAGGAAACAGAGCTGCAGCCCCAGGAGAGGCTGAGGGAGCTGGGAAAGGGGCTCAGCCTGGAGAAAAGGAGGCTCAGGGGGGACCCTGTGGCTCTGCACAACTCCCTGACAGGAGGGGACAGCCAGGGGGGGTCGGGCTCTGCTGCCAGGGAACAGGGACAGGACAAGGGGAAACGGCCTCAAGCTGTGCCAGGGGAGGCTCAGGTTGGACAGCAGGAGGAATTTGTGCTGAGGGAGCTGGGAAAGGGGCTCAGCCTGGAGAAAAGGAGGCTCAGGGGGGACCTGGTGGCTCTGCACAACTCCCTGACAGGAGGGGACAGCCAGGGGGGGTCGGGCTCTGCTGCCAGGGAACAGGGACAGGATGAGAGAAGCTGTGCCAGAGAAGGCTCAGTTTGGAAATCAGAAAGAATTTCCTCATGGAAAGGGGTGTCAAGTTTGGAATGGACTGCTCAGGGAGGTTTGGAGTCCCCATCCCTTGAACTGTCCAGGGAATGACTGGACGTGGCACTCAGTGCTCTGGGCTGGTTGACAAGGTGGGCATCAGGCACAGCTTGGACTCAGTGGTCTTGGAGGGCTTTTCCAACCTAAATAATTCTGGGATTTAGCCCTTGCTTAATTAGGCAGGCTGGGCTGCACTGGGAGATGACAGCAGGACCTGAGCACGGGATTCACCGCAGAGATGCACCAGCTTGGTGAGTTCAGTCTCCAGCAGGGACTAGTTTTATAGACACATCTTTTAGCCAAGAGGATGGGAAAGGGGATAGAAAGGATGGGATCCTCACCCCTGCATCTTCCTGACAGCACTCACAGCACTCTGCCTTCATCAGGCAGGCTGAGGGCTTGCTGGTGAGCAAATCCACTGCTCAGAGAGCTCAAAACTGCCCTCTCAAACCCACAAATCCACATTAATGCACTGCTCCTGACTGCACAGGTACTCAGCCCTCCTCCAAGCCCTGAGAGCAGGAAAAGCCAACTCCAATAAATGCAAAGCTACTCCATTCGATTCCACCTCTTAAATGCAGCGCTTAATTAACTCTGCTGGGGCTCCTTGGGCTCTGCCTGCTTGTGTTTCCATGCCACCGAGGTGAGGAAAACACCTTCTCCCCGTGCACAGAGGGGCCCTCCCTGCTCCAGGGAGCCACAGAGCCCGGCCCCAAGCTGTGAGAGCCTCTCCTGCAGAAATCTGGGAGCAGATGGTGGCTCTTTCCTGCTCTGGCTGCCCCTCGCCTGGACTCCAACGCAGGATCCGGAGCTCGAGTGGAACAGCACAAACCAAGCTGCCACCCCGCTAGATCCAACACTTGGAGTCAGCAAGGCTGAGCTCTCCCAAAGAAAAGAAAAAGAAAGAAAGGCAGAGATGGGGAGTGGAGGGAACAACCCAAACCAGATGTTTCAGGCAGCTGGCATGGCTGTTTCTCCCAAGATGCTGATGAGCACAAACTCTGCGGCTTGACAGACCCCCATCAGCCGCCCTCTTCCTGCCAACAGAGAATTCAAATCAGCCCTGCTGCATTTAATCATCTTCTCCCCTTAAATAATAAACTGGGGGCAGGACAGGAAAAGGATTTATTCGTGTCGCTAACCGTCAAAAAAAAAATGTTTACTGTGCTAAAATAACCTGTAGTAAGAAAGAAAAAAAAAAAAAAAAAGAAAATAAGAAGAAGAAAACACCCAGAGGAGAGGGAAGTGTGAGAACATCAGCTCTGCACAAAGGACTTGGACATGCCCAGGTGGACACTGAGATGGGACAGACATGAGCTCTCCCAGCAGATACTAACAGGGAAAGCAGAGCAGGAAGGAAGGGGGAAGCTCAGTGTTTGAGCTGAGCTCTGCTTTTTGGGCAGAGCTGAGAACACACTATTTTTTTAAGCAGAGTTTGTGGGACTGGCATCAAACCTCAGCAAAAACTCAACAGGTTGCACAGCAGCTGCCCCCAGCCCTGGCCTGATAGCCTGCATGACAGCAGACCAGATTCTCAAAAGATCATCAGAGAGAGGAAAAAGTGGTATCAGAAGCAGGGCTGCAAGATGCTCCTCCTGCCAGAGAAAGGTCAAGGGATGCCAGAGGCCTGAGAAATACCAGCAAAAATTCAACATACCAAGAAAAACAAAGACTTTGAAGCATTACTGGAACAGCCTCCAGCTCTGTCACACCAGAATCCTTTACAGCAGGGCACGCAAAGGGCCCAGAACACAAAAGGCTTGAGCAATCTGGCAAAAGTCCATCAAGGACTATTAAACATAAAGTTACAGATTAACTTGCAGCTCAGGAAGCCCTGAAGCTGTGAAATGCCCCAGACTGGGAGGGAGCAAGACGTGGGTGCAGATTCTTTCTGAGGATCCTGCCCCTCACTGGAACCCTACTGGGGAAACTTTCCAGACTGGACACACCACAGTTTTCCAACAGCTTGCAGTGAAAATTCCCCAAGCTCCCCTGCAATTCATTTCTGTCACCTCATGCAAAACCAGCCTGTCTCGTTTCTCCCATCCTGTTTTTCATACCGGTGCTCACAGCAGGAGCCCTGCACAGATCAATTTGTTGATGTTTTGAGCACGTTCCCAGCCTTTCAGAGCTCTCCTGTGCTTTAGCAGCTATTTCTCATCCTGGGAGACACTCTGCTGGTGGGATTGAACAGCACAGTGGAGGTGCAGTGGGAGCCAGACCAGGGATTCACACTCCCAGCTTGAGGCTTAAAGGAAACAGGCACCTGCAGAAAATTGTCAGCAGGAAAATTAGGCACCAACAGCATGGAATTTCTTATTCTCACATCCCCTCGGGCTGCCCAGCATCTGGGAATGCCCACGAGCCTTTCCAGATAAATCAGTGCAAAGGACAACCTGATCACAGATAATATCAAATAGCCAAGCCCAGAAACAAATCATTTTCTGCTCTAAGTCTGTGCCTTTCATCACAAGTCCTTAGGGGACAAGCAGTGGAATGAGATTCCCTCCTGTCAGAATAAAATCAGGACGACTGTCAGGAGAAAATGAACCCAACTGCTGCACAATGTCCTTGGACATTGCAGCCTCATGAGGTGGCAAACACAGGCACGTGGAGAGCAAGGTGAGAACCCAAAACCACAGGGAGGGAGAGCCCACCCCTGCCCCACAACTTATTCCAGCAGCAGGACATCGTTCCAGCTCCACCTGCAGGAATTTCTGTGGCTGAGAAAGCCTTGAAGGATAGGTGGGAAAGGTGTTGCTCTGGGAAGTGAGGGAAGATGAGGTTGGTGGGGAGGAACAGGCTGCAGGTGAGAAAAGCTGAGCCTGGAGGTTGTACAAAAATACCATTAAATAGCTTGGGAAATCAAGAGGGTTGGGTTTCTTGGCATAATCCTACAGGCAAACACTGAATGCAGCTTCCCAAGAGTGCCTTCTAGCAACCTCCATTAATTCCCATACTCTCCCTTTTTCCACCTCTCCTGATGGCTGAAGTTTCCAGGAAGAACATTTGCTGAAGTTGGATTTTACAAGAATATCAGAGAACAACAGCAAAATAAAATACCAATTGACAGGAGGGAACACAAATGACACAAATTACACTTAAAAAAAAAAAGTTACTCCTCTAGATTGGGGAATCACAATTGGTATGTCCTTGCAAAGTTATTCTTCCCTTTAATTAGAAGTTTTGGGGGAGTGGGAGGTCAAATTTGTCTCTGTGATGCTTCAAGAAACCTGACAGGATTTGGGCATCAAGTTCAGGCTAAAAGAAGTAGAAATCCAGCTGGTTTCTCAAGTAACCCATTCTATAGGATCATTAGGGCTGGAAAGAGCTCCTAGACCAAGTCCAACCCTAAAAAAGGGGAACACCATTAAGATGCACAAAAAAGGCCTTCAGTACTTTCATACCTACAAAAACAACCCTCAAATTTATTAGATTCCAGGGAAAGAAAACACATCCCAAAGTTTCAAATCTGCACAATTAAAAAAAAAAAAACAACAGGAATTTCATTGTTATCTGTACGGCACCAATCACAGCCAGGAAATGCATGAGCATGTTACAGCTCACAGGAGAAACCCCTGCAGGTAAAAGGAGTATGAGACAGGAGAGTTCCCAGCATGGATCACCAGTCCCAGAGCAAGTGCAAGGCACAGGGAGAGCCTCACATAGGAAACAAGGAGATCTGTGACCTTGAGAAGAGAACACATCTGTAATAGTTCTATAAAGATGTCAATCTCCTATTTATATAAAATACCTGTGCAGATAGCCAGGAAGCCATGCATAAAAATCCTGCAGCAGTTTTGCAAGAAAACCCCTCATCTGACTTCTCTGCTTCCATCTCCATATCAATCCATGGCAAAGCTGTACTAAATGCCTTTTTTCCTCCCCACAGTTAAGAATACAAGACCTAAATGCTGGGCATTTTAGCTGAATTATCATTTTCTATGCTGGGTTTCACCTATGCAGACAGCAACCATGAGGGGGAAAAAAGAAAAAAAAAAAAAAAGAAGAAGAAAAAATGTGTACAACTTATTCAAAGGCTGGAAATGCCTCACAGCCCTGGCTGTTACAGGGTGATTTTCTTGCATCTTTCTTCAAGCAGAAAAGCAGCACAATATGGTCTAGAGATCTAAAGTGGCAGCTGGACTGACAAAGAAAAACGTTTGGTGGGGTAGTACACGCTCATCAAAAACAACAGCATCCTAAGCTGGATCGTTTTTACCAGCTTTAAAATCCAAATTGAGGCTTGTAGGAGACTCCAGAGAACAGTGGTGATTCAGAGTTCAAATCGAGCCTTTTTGCCCAAACTGGCTTTGCAGGGGTTTTGGAGAGAAAGAGGTGGTAGCAATAATAAACACAACAAATATAACATGAGCACACAGGTGCAGACTGAACACCAACAGATTGATATTATCCCACTGAAATAATGAAGTGCCCTCTACCAAGCCAGGATTAATGCAGCCTCAGCACAAAAGGCCAAGCAGGCTCCAGACAAAACAGTACCCATGGAAAATAATACATTTTCCCCATGAACCTGTACCAAACCATTCCTGTTAGTCAGACACCTCCAAGCACCATTGGAAAGCCAACAGGGAACAGCAGCATGGACACAAGAACAGATTCCAGCAGCTTGTGTTTCATACCTTCCCAGCTTGGAGCTCTGAGCAGCCTGGAAGGTGTCCCTGCCCATGGCAGGGGTGGAAATGAGATGAGCTTTAAAGTCCTTTAAAACCCAACCATTCCATGAGTCCATGATTTCCCAGTGCCTTCCCCCAGAAGGGATCTCTCCCATTGTGGGATCACTGGATCTCTGCTCTGGAAAATAACATTAATGATGTTCTGAGAAAGCATCAGCTCAGGTCTCTCAACACCTTTTATAACAGATCCACCTTTCAGTTGCTGCACTGAGCCATGCCCCACAGCCTTCAGTGTTTCAGGAGCACCCACAGGTCACAGGTAACACAAAAAGGCCTTTTGCAAGGACAAACAGTTCTGAGAGAGACACCTGGGGAAAGAAATCCAAACAAACACCCAGAGAGCTCCCTGTTCCCTGCTCTGCTCCAGCACAGCTTCACAAGAGCTTGGTTCCCCTGTGGATGGCTGGCAGAGGTGGGGATGACTCCTGCCACCCTCCCAGATAAGCACACACCATCATGAAGGATCAATTAAAACCAGCAGGAGCGGAGGGGAAGGTGCAGTTCCACCCAGTGTCCAACTTTTCCATCCCAGTTTTCCTGGGGGATTTTTGGGGATGGGTACCTTTTGTCTGTGGGCAACGATAAAACTACTGATTAAACTTTAAAGGGGGGCTGTCTTTGAACCAGAGAGGCACAGCAGGGAAGGGATGCATTATTTAAAGGAGGGTTTGTGTTTTCTGCCCCAGCAGCCGCCACGAGATTTACCAGGCAAAGCACGGTACTACTACAGAGTGAAAATCCGAGCGCCCGGAGATGAACATTCCGTGGCAATGCATGCCTGAGTAATCCCTTTATTACACCTTCTGATTGTAACTTTAACAAGGAACAAGCTTTACAGCTAATATTTTGGAGAACTGCAACGGGGTTCTTTTATGGCATGCCAAGAATTCACGGGAGAACGAGCCTCACCTAAGTTTACTTCTTCCATCAAGGGGACTAAATAGATTTTTCACATAAAATTACCTATCACATGCTGCCTACAAAAAGATGCAGCTGTAAACATTCTGGTTTTAAGCTCGGGGCTGGAAGTGAAATTCCTCCAGGGAACCTGTCTGGCAAGCTCTTCCTTCCCTGCCTGGTATCCCGGACACCTCCAGCCCCTGCCAGCTGCTGGAGCAGAGCTGTGCTCTGGATATGCAGTGAGTCCCTCCATGTGTTTGCCTATCATTTAAAGTCAACGTTTCTCGCTTTCTTTTTACCTCGTAAATCAAAGAAGAATTAACCTTTGGGGGGGAAAAGGTAAATTAAAAACCTGCACGGCCCATCTCCTGCAGTGTTGACAGAATTGTTTTCATTTGCAAGCAAATGGAAGTTGAACTTAAACGTCAAATATTCATTTATCAGCATTAACCCAGCTGCCCCTCCCTCTTTGTCCTCCTCATTCACTCAGGCCTTTTTCTTGTTTGCCTTTCAGTGGGCTCATGAGTGCGAGTGCAGAGTCATTTTTGTGCTCCAGATTATCCCCTGAACTCCTCTGATCCCCGTGACAGGATTGCCTGTTCTAGGCAGCATTTACAAAAAATAAATAAATAAAAAATAAATATATATATATAATCGGACTTTCAAAAAGGCTGCCATCCAGGGAAATCCATTCTCATCAATGGCCAGACTCGCAGAATCTGCTCTTCATTCCTTTTTCATTTGGAAATGTCAATGCGTGTTGTCAGAGCTCAATTGTTTTCCTTAATCATCCGCAGCAGTGAAGTAGAAAGTGCTCATCTTTGCGGTGGGGGAAAGCCACTCGCTTTATTCATACCCCACTCAATTTCAAGAGGATGCTTTCCTCGGGAATCATGGTTTACACACTCATCTTCCGTACGAGCGATAAGGATCCTTCCACCGGGAAATTCGGGTTTCTTTCGCTCCGCTTGCTGCTGGAGGAGAGGCGCGCACATTAAAAGTGCCGGAGCAACCTTAAGGAGAAGCCATCAAGAAACCTGAGCATCCTCTGACTTTAAATGGGGGGAACTAGAAAAAGGAGTGGGGCTTTGTTTGAAAGTCCTCTCGATTTTTTTCCGCCGAAGCCAGAAAGGCGAACTGCGGAACGCCGTTCCTTTATCGCTCTCCAGAGCTGCTCCTCAGCCCAACAAGCTACTTACAATCCTCTCAGTAATTGTTAGGTTGGTTTTTTGGTTTTTTTTTTTTTTTTCCACCAGCAATCACAAAGAAAAGCTGCTGAAAGGTGCAGGCAATAGACTTCTTAAAGAGCTGTTGACAACTCCCTGGAAACTTTTACATTTCGAATGAATTCTGCCCACATTTCCTGTATTTTCTGTGGTTAAGTTCCTCAATTTAGCACACAAAGCTATTTGCATGAAAATAGCATCTTGAGAGTTTCTTACAGAAGACTTACAATACCTTGCCTTAAAAAAAAAATACACCACGTAATTGTAGAATTATGTGTTGAACATCTCAGGTAGCCGGGGTAAGAGGAGAACGAAACACAAAACTGATTGCAAACATTTTTCTTTCATTTTAGATCCCATCAAGCTCTCATTCTCCAGCTGCCACTCACAATGGTACCCCTGGATACACTAATCTAGTGCCATTATCATTCTCTAAAGGCAAGAAGAGCTTTTATTAAACCAAAGAGAAATTAATGTAATGGTTTCACTGTCTGTGTTTCTAAAAACATATGTAGATTTCCTGTTGACCTGCAGAGAGAAAATTCTGTACCGATACATTCTTGGGTAAAGCCATTCCTAAAGAAAGATAAACATCCCATCCACCTTTTTCCCGAAGTCCCAGAGAAATGGCTGGAACCTGTGATGTACCACCCAGGTCAGCTGAGTGTTAGCTGAGAGATTAAATCTCCTTCTAGAGGAGATAATCCTCAATAAATCGAGCAGACTGCAACTTCCATCAAGATGAAATGTTTTGGATAGCATGCAACTCTCACCTAAGGATGCTGCACCTCCAACCAGCATCTTAAATTACACCACGGAGAAAACAGGACAACATGCTCCAGATTAAAAAAAAAAAAAAAAAAAA
>WBND01000987.1:45618-61690 GCA_013398595.1 Tychaedon coryphoeus | reverse complement strand
AGAGGGATGTGTTTACCAAATTTTACACTTGCTGGTGTTTCTGGGTGAAAGTCTCATGAAGAGAGGTTGCTCCCAATGCTGGATGTGGGGATGAGCAAGGTATTTTCCAAGCATTTTGCTTGCTTAGGTCCTGGAATCCACATTTCTGCTTCAGAATTCCCAGTAAAGAGGAAGTATTTGGCCTCAAACTGTGCCAGGGGAGGTTCAGGCTGGACATCAGGAAGAATTTCTTCACAGAAAAGGTTGTTAAACAATGGAAGGGGCTGCCCAGTGAGGTGGTGGAAGTGTTCAGCAAACTGTTTGTGGCACTGGTCGACCAAACAACCCAATAAAAAAAAAAAGTCCAAGAAACAAAATACCCACAAAGAATCACTGGAAAAAAGCCCAGGCAGCGCCTGGACTTTTCATTGTGGATATCTCAGCTTCAACCCTGCCTTTCTTACATAAAACATCAGGACCATCTCCTAAAATGGCAAATGGGAAGAACTTTTTAGTGTGAACAAATGCCAAATCATGTTGATGACCAGCAGTATTCAGCACATCATCACACAAATTCATTTTTTTTTAAAAAATGACAAGGACACCTCCAAACAGCTCTCAAGTAGCTATTCTCATACGAGTGTTTGTGTGCACAAATGGCAGAAAAACACAAACAGCAAGAAATATACTGAAAGTAAAAAAAAAAAAAATAGTTGCAGGAAGAGGAGCTCTCTCTCTCACGAGGCAGCAGGAGGTTTTTATTTTTTAACACCTCTGACTGTTATTGCAAAGGCAGGAAGAAAAGACAAATTAGAAAGATGAGAAGGTAGCAAAGCACAAGGTCAGCAATAATGTGACTCGGAGGTATTATTGAATTCAGCCAAGGTTAATCACAGGAGCCACAGTTTTACCTTGGTGCCTTCACCAGGTGGCTTAACATGATGTAGGGATCCGGCTCAAGAAACAATAGATTCTCTCATTTCTGCCTCACCGAGAAGTATTTGCAAGACCCTGGTTAATTAAACTAATAAACCACAAGTGAAAGCCTGGGCTCGTGCCACTTTTTGACAAACACATTGTGTGGCATTAACAGCCCTTACCCCATCAGCAGGGCATGGGAGCTGGGAAAGGGAAGGAGCAGAAGGGGAGAACAAGACAAACCAGCTGATTTTCAATTAAGAGCTGAAATAAAAATGAAGCGCTTTTAGCGCTCGGCCTTCGAACTGCCAATACTCTTAAATAACACAGATACCTGGCCATCCTACAGCCCAGTTAAATCAACTTAATTTGTTTAAAGCACAGCTCAGCTGGCACTTATTTAACAAGCACAGCTTCAAGCATGACTCAACACGGGCAGGAAGCCTTTTGGGGGAAAAAGGAAAACGCCTCAGAAGGAGGCTGGGAGGAAAAAATTCTCTTTGGGCTAGAAGTCACCAGAGCAGCTTCTGGCCAGGCTGGTTTGGAGATCATCTGTCTCTGCTTAGGCTGAGGTGGGTCCTAGTTTGTCCCAGGAAGGAAATGCTGATGTCCCTGAAGGTTAAGCAGCTGCTGAGGTGTTGAGTTGGGATGTAGGCTCCTGGAGAGGGAATAAAACACCTCAGAAGGTGTCTGGGCTCAGAACACCCTAAAAATCCTCCTCAGTTACTGTTTCCTCCTTGTTGGCTTTGCTGGAGGATTTCTACACCCTTTAAAGCATCTAACCTGGTTTTGGCCTGGAGGGTGGAGATAGAATTTGAAAGATGGATGCTGATGTCCTTTCAAACAACACGATGGGTGAGGGTCTTTAGGAGAAAGGGGTGTTAATGTCTTCGAAATGGGTTTTATGTCTATACCTCAAATCTTTGCTACAGAACCCAGTGTGACTCCTGAACTTTAGGGTTACAGGAAAAATGGTCCACCAAAAGCCAATTTCAGAGCCCAGACAGTCTAAACTTTTAATTATGGAGGAAAATAACATGTTCAAGGGAGGGAATGTGTGATGGGTGGCTTGGGAAGGCTGCACCTTCCTCCTACCTCAGCAAAAGGGAAAGGAAGAGAGCAACACAAGGCCAGGAGTTTAGGATAAGAGGCTGATTCCTGTGAAACTGAGAGACCTCGAAGGGATGTGCCCCAGGGATTCACTCCCCTTATTCAAATAGAGTTGCAGGATTCCTCTGTCTCCTTTGTGGACGCTGGGCTTTCTGCATAAGCTGGAGCCCTGTTTTGGTGTTTTCAGCAGCATCCAAGATGTCAGTGGGATCCACTGGTGGTGTGTGGCCATTACAGGCCCAGGGAGAACCTTTAAGCATTTTTCCAGTATGGCTTTCTCAGGCTCAGCTGGGATTTTTCCCAAGCCAGAGGCTCTTTCTCTACTGTAAACATAAGAGAAAGAATTATAACAAAGGATAAACACCTGCTGGATCCGTGAGAAGCCTGGGACAAGAGGTGTCTCCCTCTCTGACCAATGAACCGTCTGTATTTTGTTTTGCACAAACTGTCTTATTTAAAGCAATGGCTTCCTTCAAAAATTGCTCTTTCTTGTTTTTTCTTGCACCATGCAGGAGAGTGCCACGTTCCTGTGTCCTTTCACCACTCTGTAACCCCTACACAGTAACATTTGGAGGTTCCACCGAGATCAACAGTGGTGGATGGCTCCAAAGCCCCACCTCTAACATTTCACAGCCTATTACCTGTCCCTTGTAGCTCAGCCACCTCCCAGCACAGGTCAGCCTGTGCACACTTTGTGCAGATTCCAGCTTTTTCTCCAGGAGTATCCAGGCATCCTCTGTGAGCTCCCACCTGTACTGACCTTCCCTTCCTTACAGTTCAGTCTGGGTGGATGTACCTCAGGCCCCACTGCTGCTGCTGCCTGCCTATCCTGCTTGTTTAGGGCTGAGGGAAGCTCCTGGACCTTCTCCACCACATTTTAAATGCCTCAAGCTTCGCATTTCATTAGTGGTGGCTCTTCCCTGTCGTTACCTTCCGCTCTAGTTTCTGTTTCCGGATCTCTGATCCATTTACCACAAGATCCACTTACTCCAATCCTTGACCCCACATCCTTTGATGCAACACACAACTAATTCTTCACGGGAGCCTCTTTCCCTCTGCCAAAGAGCTCTCCAGGAGCAGCTTTGTGTTACAGCCAAACCCATTCAAAGTCCCTTTCACACATTTATCCTGAAGCTCTTTTTCAATCAGTTCTCCTCATGGAAGTGCTCTTGTCCACACGTGCTCCAGGCTCTCCTGTGTGAGAGAGCCTCCAGAGCAGGGTTTATGGACTAATGTGCATTAACCTTTCCTCTAAAACACCTGAATATGGAGAACCAATGTTATCCCAAAGGCCTAATAACCAGTGGAGAGCAGGAGAACAGCTGCAGCCTTGCAGAGTGGTGAACTGCCTTCTCAGGGTGCTTGGATGAGGGAAATAAGCACACAGGTGTTTTGAAAGAGTGCACCTTCCTCTCCCTCAAAACTACCAATAATCAGGAGCTGATTTTCTCTGTCCTGTTAGAGCTTGTTTGATTTCTTGAGAAATTAATACCTGTCCTTAAGGTTAGGATGATACAAGCACTGATGATTTTTCAATGGCTCAGCTTCAGGCTTGTAGACCAGCAAAATTATCATCATGTATGAGTAGGTAAAGCAGAAAGAACATGTATTAATATTCTCTGTGATAAATGCAGAAGCACATCTGATAGAATCATAAAATATCCAGAGGTGGAAGGGGCCCATAAGGATTATCAAGTCCAACTCCTGGCCCGAACAGGACAGCCCAACAATCCCACCTTGTGCCTGGGAACGTTGTCCAAATGCCCCTTGAACTCTGGCAGGTTTGGGGCCATGATCATTCCCTGGGCATCCTGTTCACTGTCTGACCACCTCAATTCACACTTCTGGCTACAAACATTTTGGAAAACAGCCTGAACTCTTCTTTACTGTCAATACAATCCAAAATATGGATCAAACAGGAGCTGTGGCGAAGGAGCAGCACCACAGAAACACAAGTAGTTTACTTCTCACCTGCCCCCATGCATCTAAATTTAAATCCTTATAGCCAAGGTGTGGGGGAACAGCAGCATTCAGATCCTGGGTTTAAAACATTTACTTGTCCAATAAGATGTAGAGGAAGGGGGAAAAAAGGTATGAAGGCATTAAGTGCATAAGAGCACTCTACTCCACTCACACCAACCCAAATCTTAGGACGATGCCAAACCAGCCACCCAACTCCTTTCCACTGGTGAGCTCCAAAATCCAAAAACTCAAAACTAGAAAAACTGTGCAAATCACCCCGCTCTGCTCACCCTGCCCTGAGCCCTGGCAGCCCCCCAGGACATGAACACAGAGCCCTGGGAAGGGGATGCCTCCCACACTCACCCAGCCTGGGGCTGGGGGTGTCTCAGCCCCTGTGCTTCAGAAGCAAGAAGTAGAAAAAATAGACAAGGCTGCGGTTATTATTCGAGGTTTCGGAGCCAGGAGGGATGGGGGAGGCTGGAAAATGTCACAGACTTCTTGAGGACGTGACACAGGCTGGCTTGTGGGCAAATTAACACAACCCGGAGAACTCGCTCAGGCTCATCAGGGTAATGAAATGTGATATCCACTGGAGAAAGCAGGGGCAGGGACAGCTCCACTTTGCTGTAGCAGCGATGCCCTTTAGACAAAAGACTCCCTGGTGAAATGCAAAACAACTCTGGGACAGAGTGCATTCAAGCAGGGTCCAAGGATAGCAAACCCGTAACCTCGTAAGCAGATCCCTTCTGTTTATTTCTGTGCTGCGCCAGGATGTGCCTAAGAGTATTTGGGGAGCAGACACTCAAAAAACACTGCCATTTTCCTGTTCTCCTCCCAGTCCTGCTGTTCAGGGTCCAGGCCAAAAGGTCTCACCCCAAAAATCCTCGCTGACTACACACATGCAGGCCACATCCAACAGCCACAGGTTCTTTAAGTCTGACTTAGAGCAGCTGCTGTACCACACAGGGAGGGAAATTCTCCTGGCAAACAACTCTGCCCATCCAAACACTTCTCCTCCAGATCAACCCAAACCTGCCAGCACTTGTTTCCTGCAAGGACAGACAAATTTCAGCTCCTTTTAAACTCTCCTGTCCAAGACCACTGGTTGTTAGGATGGTCGGTGTCATCTCAAGACCAGCAAGGAAATATTCCTTGCCAACAACTGGGACTGCCATTCCCACCTCTTCAGAAATGCTTCTTGGTGCTGTCCCTACCTCTGGTCCCATGGCACATCCTTCTAACAGCTCCCAGCCCTCCTGACTCTCTCCAGACTTGCAAAGGAAGACTTGGCTTTTGAGCTATTACAGTTTTTCTGTAAATCAACCTTTTTTCAGGGCCTCTGCCTTGCCCTTACCTCCCCATCTTCTGTCATCACAACCAGATTATTTTTTCAATAAGTGTGACTCCTGGAAAATTATTTTAGAGAAACTTTAAGGAGATCCTAGGAAAGGTTCTCCAAAACAACACTGTTCTTGTCCTAACATGGCTTGAGCATTGTACACACATAGGAGAAGAAAAATTCCTGTTAGCCTATGGATAACACCACCTGAGAGCTCCTCTGCTGTAACTCTGAGTAAAAGAGAGTCACCAACCCTAGGGAGAGGAAAAAAAACCAGGGATCACAGCTTTAACTTCACTTTTCACACTTTCCTTTGCAGAGGAAATGCTGCATTAAGATATTGGGTGAAGGATATCACATCCCACACTCCCTCTCTCAGCTCAAAACATGTAGCCCTCTGTTCCAGAATCCCAAATTGCTGTGCTTGGGCAGGTGATTCTTTTGTTAAATAATTTCTTTGGTGCTGCCTGGACTTAAACTAATTTTAGTGAATCCATATCCAAAGCCACCAACCCTTGTCCCTGAAAGCCTGAACTGCTGTGACACTGTCTTCCCAGAGACTGTTGCCTCAAAACCATCTCCTGAAACATTTATTTCTCCACGCAGCTTGTTTTGGGGTTTTCTAGGGCTTTAAAAAAGCTGTTACAAAAACGTTGACTTTGCAAACAAAGTTTCCACACGGAGCAATTTGTCTGCTGCATGGCATCTTAATTTGGACGTGTGTTTCAGGAAGGGCTCTGCAGCAGCCAGGCTTTGGGAAGTTACATAAATCAGTACACTCACGTCTGCGTGTGCTAACAAGGAATGAATGCCTCCTTCCCTTCCAGTTAGCATTGCTGTGTGTCACGGGCGCCTCTCCCTCTCCCCACCTTCCCCACTGGCTTCAGGATGCGACCACAGGAATTGTCACACCGAATTACACTGATAAACCATCCAATTTGGTGCCCTCTCTCCACTCAAACCCCACACCAGCTGCTGCGGATTTAACTCTCCTGCTAATTGACAATGATGGAACAGCACCACCACGAGGGACAGGTTTCCTTTGCATTACAGCACCCCCTCCTTTCTTTCTTCATTTGATCTTGGATTTCCATCCTGCCTCACATACCTGGGAATGCTGCACGTTCAGAACATCTGCTGTGGTTTTTTGGGAGGGACATGGCAGTATCAGCCATTGAGGGCTGGAGCACCTCTGCCACAAAGACAGGCTGGGAGAAACCCTTCCTGTGCCTAGATGGGGCTGTATAAAAAGGAGGAGAGGGACTTTTTATATGGGCTGGTAGTGACATGGCAAGGGGCAGTGGTTTTAAACTGGCAGAGGGAGGTTTAGATGGGATCTTAGAAAGAAATTGTTCCCCATGAGGGTGCAGAAGCCCTGGCACAGGGTGCCCAGAGAAGCTGTGGCTGCCCCTGGATCTCTGGAAGTGCCCAAGGCCAGGCTGGAAAGGGCTTGGAGCAGCCTGGGATAGTGGAAGATGTCCCTGCCCAAGGCAGGAGGGTGGAACAAGATGGGCTTCGATTTCCCTTTCAACCCAAACCATTCTGTAGTTCTGGCAAGGAGTTTTGCAGTTTGGCACATTAACTGAGGGATCAACTATTGATTCCTGTATTGCCCCTCAGCTGCAGGTGACCATCACTTAAGCCTCCCAAAAAGGGCACAGGTGACTTGCCAGTGTCATTCAGTGACTCGAACATCTCAGTTGTTGCTCTGTCTCTTCTGCAAATGGGAACAGACCTTGCAAATAAAGCAACCTCAGGAAGTTCAGTGTAAAAATGTGATGCTTGCTGTTGTGGCCATTACAGGCCCAGGAAGAATCTTAAAGGATTTCTCCAGTATGGCTTTCTCAGGCTCGGCTGGGATTTTTCCCAAGCTAGAGTCTCTTTCTCTACTGTAAACATAAGACAAAGAATCATAACAGAAGATAAATACCTGCTGGATCCGTGAGAAGCCTGGGACAAGAGGTGTCTCCTTCTCTGACCAATGAACTGTCTGCATTTTGTTATGCACAAAGTGTCTTATTTAAAGCCATGGCTTCTTTCAATAAATCACTTTCTTTCTTGCACCATGCAGGAGAGTGCCATGTTACTCCTTTCGCCGCTCTGTAACCCTCATACAGTAACATTTGGAGGTTCCACCGAGATTAACATGCTGTAGCAGGCATGTAGCAAGCCTTCCCTTGCCTCTAATCACTGTCAGAGCCTATCTTCCCAACCCTCCTGTTTGTGCTGGATGGCCCTTCCTGCCCGCTGGAGGGCTCCAGGCTATGTGCCAGCTCCACAGATATATCCAAGCCCTCCTCTCACCCCAGGGCAAGGAAAGAAGGAGCCAGGCCAGACTCAGCCCAGCTGCAAGTCTTCCTCCTGTGCAGCAGGCATGCACACAGCCCCAGGAATCAGATGGACAAAACCCATGGATAATTGGATGCTGCAGGGATCCCAGGGCAAGGAGGGGATGGGGATGGGGCTGGGCTGCCTTGCAGAGTTCAGCTTTCTCCCTCGGCCAGGAAATTTGCAGCGTAATTAAAATGAAATGTTGGTGTCTGTGTTGCACGTTGAAATATTGATGGAGGGAGGCATAAAGCATTTTATGAACGCAGGCTTCCATTTTGTGATTTACCGCCCCCAAACACCGCTTTCACAGAACCTACTTGGGAAAAAATGGGGAGAGATGAAAGAGCAATAGGGGTTTTATCACTGCAGAAAATGGGAAGGGAATTGGACAAAGCTAAATACAATGCATTGAGGTAGTCTCTGGCACTGAACTTCAGATACAGCAGGAGCTCGCTCACACCTGGAAAAGGTCCTCTGAAATCTATGGACATTCTTTTCCCCTTTCCTTGTGCCATAGCAATGCTGGGAAGGGGCTACACTGCTTTTAAGTGCAGATAAAAAGAGGTCAGGCCCCTGTTTATAAAGAGATTTGCAGTGAAGCACTCACAGCTGTGTGGGAAGGCACAGGAAGGACTCCCCATCACCTTTACCTGACACTGTGGTTATTACTCAGCCCACCAAGCACGGCCAAAAGGCACCATCCTTGTTCCAAAAAAGGTGAGGAGGAAATATTTTGAGAGTATTTAATTAATGACAGAATTAGCACAGGCTAAAGCAGAGGCTTTTGCTGCAGCAGCAGCAGCTAACCCTGCCTGACACATATTTGCCACAGAAACAAGTGGCACACTTGCCTCCAGGATGAGAGAAATCCCAAACCTGAGCCAAAGATGAGACACAGAAGCACTGGAGTCTGTAGGTTGGCACTCAGCCTACCCAGTCTCAGGCACTGCCAGGTCCAGCTCAGGTCATGGACAGACCCTGGTGGAGCAGCTCAACACAGCCAGGGTGTGACACAAGGTGCCCAAATGCTTCACTTCAAGGGTCTGTGCTGGTTTGGGCCCAGCCCAGCTCCCCCAGCTGGAATGTTCTCTTGCTTCTCAATGCAGGCATAACCCTGTCTCATTTATTTAAATCCCATTTCTTCCAAAACTGAAGTTCATCAGACTTCAGCTTTACCTACCTTTTATTTCTACCTATGCTACTTTCAAGTTCCATTTTCTCTGCTAAGCTTAGGAACTTGGCTTTCTGAGCCAACTTTAAAACATCAAATTTTGACCATACCTTTGAATTCAAGTGTTTACAGGCACAGTGCTGAATCCCTGGCACAAAGCAGCTGTTGTCCCACAAGCTGAGGCAGAAGAAGAAACAAAACCAACCAGGCTGAATATTCAAAGCTGTCTGGGTGGAAGAGCCTTTACTAACTACTCCTCTTGTGAAAAAACGTTTCATTTTAAGGTTTGATCCTGTTTTAACATAGAAATGGGATTCATCCAACACGGCAACTTCCTTGCAAGATGAATTTTTATATTCCATGCTCCCTTTACAAGTAATTCACTCAAAGCCATGCAACAAAACACTTTATGAAGCCCCTCGATTTACTGGTTCCTCAGCAGAAAATATCAGCGAGAGCTCTGTGGAAAATTAAATATATGCACATATTGAGAAAAACAGTAAGTGATAGATACCACTCAATGAAGTTTTATGCAACCAATTGCTGTTGGTGGATATGTGATTTAAGGGTTGCATTAAATACCTGAAGCTTTAACTAATCACTGTATAAATAACTTACAGTGGTGGCTGCAGGCAAACGACTGATTTTCATCTTCTCAGCAGACCCGTATCAACCGAGGTGGATTCAAATTAAGATCTACAGGAGGATGAGAAAAAAAAGACTAATTTCAGGAATTCTATTGGAAAACCAGGGAGCAAGCCTGAGTATGGCAGCCTGCAAGGAGCAAAAATATCACCTGTTAAAAGGTTTAAAAGTTCATCTCCAACAGCCACAGTGCCACAGGGAGCAAGACTCAAAAGGTCTGAGAGACACAAGGAAAATATCCACTGCACAATCCTTCCCTGGGTCACCCATGGGATTGTTAACAGGAGACAAATCCACTGCCCTAGGACAGTCATGGGGCATTGGAGAATCACACTGGATAACCCCAGAGCAGGGGACAAACTTCAGGAGGCCTCACTGAATGAATCCTTTTAGCTCTTCAATTTAAATAATTTTAATCTGACAAAAGAAGGAATTGCTTCAGGGCAGATTCACCAGGCAGGAAGGAAATTACACGACTTCCCAACGTGACCAAGCATTTGCTGTGTTGCAGGGACATTCAGGAAATAACCTCATGGATGAGCAAGGACAGCAATATTCTCTTATTTTAGGGAGCAAGGGTGAGCATGCAGCCGTGGCTTCCCAGGAAAACACCAGATGTTTGCCTGGGTCAGGAAACACTTCCAAAAAGCCTGACTCCTCCTTCCTGGTTTCGAGGTTGTGCAGACAGCTTTGGACAATTTAGGGTTACCTGTGTGCAGATGTGGCTCTACCACTGGCCAAGTTAACTGTTAGGAGGAGGAAGGTAATTTGGACATCGATACATATTCATCTTCACTTCCTCTCCTTCGTGGCCCAAGAGACATTCTCTGACAAAATGAGGATAATCAAACAATATTTGCAACCTCTAAAGAGCATCCTGTCTCCTTTTTCCCCAAGGAGGGTCACTTGGGATAAGGAGAAGAGCTGAAGCTCCTGCCCACCTTCTCCTTTAACCAACACACAAGGGGCAGGGAGGAGAAGAAAGAAAAATACCATCAAGGTCAGTTTTCACTGGGATGAGGAAGAAAAGTGCCCTTTCACTGTCCTTTTTGGCTCCTGCTCCTGGTGTTGAAATCCAAGAGCTAATGAAGATAGATGGGTTCATCCATACTGTTGGGGTCTGGATATACTAATGAATATTATTTAATGGTCAAGAGCTGTCACGGGGCACATTGATTAATTAGCAGAGTTAGGAGGAGAGTGACTCCACCAGCACATCAGCTGCTAATAATAGAACCCAAATCAGCTGGGAAGCAGAGCCAAAAGGATGAGGCAACTGTAGGCTCACAGCTCACCTTCACCACAAGAAACAAAGGCAAAAACCCTTCCAGATGGATTCTTTGCACCTCCCACCCTGAAGAGATGTGTTGTCAGAGGGCCAGGTGTCCTCAGGGAGGGCCAGTGGGGGTGGAGAGGACCTCCCATGATCGTGGCTGTGGGTCAGTGCTGGGAGAGGTCAGCAAATGGATGCTCCTTTCCCAAAGGATCTGCTGCTCCTTTTCTGCAAGGGGATCTACACCCCTTTCAGACCTGACAAGGGACCTCAGCACAGCCCCCTTTACAGCTTTCTACCTTTTGAGGATACAAACTTTTACTCAGAATTGAGGAGGTCTCAATTTCTCCTTGCTTCAGTTCTCTACCTCTACAAATAAACCCCCTCCACATCCATTTCAAGCATAATCTACTCAAAACATGGAATCTTTCTCCCTGTGTGACTACACAGCCTAGGAAAAAAAAAAAACAAACAGCAACAGCAACCCCACAACAAGCAGCTTGTTATACAAGTTTTCTACACTACTGGAAAACAAACCAAAAAAAAGAAATAACAAAAGTGACCCCTGGGAGAGGAGAGCTGCACTTAAGATAAGCTTCCCAGGTGTCTGGAGGAGTGCAGGGAATGATGATGAAAAACTCTATCACACACACACACATTTGTTAGAGCACACACTGACACAGCTGGGAGACACTGACAGCTCTGCAGAGTAAGACTAATTTCTGAGCACTGAAAATCATCTTGGTGGAAGGCTTAGGAGTAAAAATTATCCAGCCAATCTGACAGAGTGGTCATAATTTTGGCGCCTAACATCTCGGTCATGCCTGAGTCACAAATTATCTTTCTGCCTCAGCAGAGAGCAGAGGTCTTCATGTGTTTTGTTGACATGGCAGGCTTGATCACTTGCTACAGAGGGTTGGAAAGTAAGACAGGTGGGTTTTGCACCACGCTTACTGCCAGTGAAGACAGAGGCACAGGGCAAAGAGGGGAAAGATCCTGGCCTGTTCCCCACTTTGCTGCTTTCCCACAAACTCTAAAATACCCTTTCTGAAGCCCTGTAAGGAAAAACCAAAATTCCATGCACTAAAGTGCAGCTAAATCTCCCAGCAGTATAAATGGAAGCAAGTGTAATAAAAGCCAATCTAGCATCCCTTAAACTAAACCTGGAGTATATCTCGGGTTGTCCCTCAAGTTTTATCAGAAGATGGCACTACAAAGACAGCAAAAAACCTTCTCTCCAAATCTTCCCTCCTGGTTGGTGACTTCTGGCAATGAATACACAAAACGTGCCCCAGAACCACAGCACCTACAGTCAGATTTTTCTGGTTTGTAGCCCAGAAACAAGTAGGTTTGTAGCAGGTATTTTACAGCATTAATTAATGAAAGCTATGCACCACTAATCAAAATGGGAGCCTGATGCTGCAGTCTACCCCTGAGCTCCAGACACAACAATTCAGATCCCAAATTTTGCTGTGCTGATGAGGTGGCTAAGACACACCAAGTGAGCTTTCACTCCTTCCCCCTCATCTGTGCACAGGAGAATTGCAGAGGCACCAGCAGGGTGCCCAAAACTACAAATGCTTTTAAGTATCACAGCTCTCCCTCCTGCCCTAAGCTGAATTTGCCCACACAAGCAAGGCTGGATTTCCAAGGAGCTGTTGGGGTGAGACACTCTCAAACCCTTCAGCTGGTTTAAGGCACCTGTCAGTCATATCAACCCTCAGTTACCTGCTTGAGAAGGCAGAGCAGCTGCAGTCACCAGGCTGTAGTGAGTCAGCCTCACCTGCTCCACTGTGCATCAGGAGAGACAGCTGAGTTATTGCAGAGCTCCCTGTGGCCTCAGGCTCAGGTCTGCAGCTCCACCACAGAACCTGTATTTATTTCCATGCTGGGCATTTGTTGTAAAGTGCTGATCAATACCTGGAGAAAAACCCTCCCTTCGCTGAGTGAAGCTGCTGATACTGCTGGCTTCAGTCCTTGCTGCCATGGCAGGCAATATCACATCTCCCACTTGCTCTGGAGCTGTTCATCCTTTCTGTGATCACAGAAGGAATTTGGGGAGAAAAGTTCCTGGTTTGTTCTCCCTCTTCTTCTGCCCTTGGCCACTGGGTCTGTTCCTCCTTTGCTTTGCAGGCAGTTTGTCCAAAGCCACTGATGAGCTCTCCTGGGCCTGATGATATATTAGAGGTGGATTCCTTGATACACCCTCACACTGGAACCCTCCCATGCCATAAACAAACACTGTCTGCCCCTGTGGGACACACTCCTGCTCCTCTCCTTCCCTTTGTGTGACCAGCACGAGGACCAGCCAAGGACAAGGACCTTCTGAGGGGCTCAGGGTGAAAGAAATCCTACAAGACACAGAGCCCCAGAATGGTTTGGGTTGGAAAGGACTTTAAAGATCATCCAGTTACACCCCATGCCATGGGCTGGGACACCTTCCTCTAGCCCAGGTTGCTCCAAACCCTGTCCAACCTAGACTTGGACACCTCTAGGGATGGGACAGCCACAGCTTCTCTGTGGCTGGGCCTCACCACCCTCACAGGGAACAATTTCTTCCTAATATCCCATCTAAACCTTCCTAACATCTAATGTAAATCTACACCCTTCCAGAAAACAGTCAGGTCTCCTTTCCAGCACTGCAACACTGCCACCAACATCTTCACTGCCCACGGTGCCTCGAGCAGGCAGCAGCAGCAGCTCCCAGGGAAAGCTCTCTTGCCACAGGACATTAGCTCTGAGATGACAGCACAGGACAGCTGGTGCCACATGTCCCCCAGGAGCTCACAGCACCAGTGATTTTCTACTCTGGGCCACAAGGAACCACCTCCCTTTCTCCTTCCTCCCCTCCAGCTCCAACACTTTGCCTTTGCAAGGTCGTAAACACAGAGGAATAATTTCCAAGGCACTACTCAGACAACCTTCAGCAGCACTTCAGAGGGATGTCAGCACAAGTCCAAGAGCTGAAACAAACCACCAAGTCCCTCCTTTTGAGCCCAAAACCCTTCCAAGCAAGGCACAGCTGTCACAGAGGGCAGCAGAGCTGGCTGGACTCACACACAGCTCCATTCTGCTGTAACACATCCACCAAGTGCCCAGCCCAGGCTGTGAATCAATGACACTTTGCAGTATTCCATCCCTCCCCTCCTCACCATGCCTGCCTCAGGAATTCTTTATCCCTGGACTTGGAAGCAAGCTGCTCTGTTATCTAATTTGCTACCCCCAGCGGGTGAGGCACAGCAGCATTTTGGGTTCTCAGGATTGCCACGTACACAATTTTCCCATTAATTTTGATCCTGCTTTGAACAAACAGCACAGACAGCATGGTCCAGTGGTCCTTCTCACTAATAGCAGAGCACAGAATTCAGTTTGTGAGAAGCAGCACAAAGCTCATTATAGGCTGGGAAGGAGGAGAGGTGGTAATGTAAATAAGAGAGTAACCTCATCAAAAGAGTATGTTTAATGCTAACAAGGAAAAAAAAACAGTGCTGCACCTGACATGAATACCATGAGTTTCCAGTAACAGGTTTTGCATTAAGAAAAATGTAAAATTTGATAATGTGTCTCCAGCAGCTCCCTGTACACCACACTCCATGCCTGGGGGTATGCTTTCACTCCCTCCTAGGAGGGCTACAGATGAAGCTGAGCCCCCCAGCACACTCCCACAGACAATCTGTGAGAGACAGGCACACCCCCCAGCCACCAGACAACCACTGATAACCCAAAAAAACCCACTCTGTCTGCTCTCTCAGCCCTGATCAGAGAAAAAAAAAATACTACTATGAAAACCACCCACAGGCAGATTTAGGAAATAAAATCCACAACTCTAACGTACAGCAAAGATCCTGGAGTTGGCCCCTGTCCCCTCTAGCACCTCTCATGTGCCATGCCCATAAACTGCTTCTCTGTCTCCAAGGAAATTGCTGCCTTAGCATATATTTTCTCCTCTCACCATCTCCTGTGTGTTAGTCACATCCCCTGGTGTTAAATACCTCACTAATCTCTGAGCAACTGTTCTCACCTGGCTTTGTAGCCTGATGTTTCCAGTTCTGATCAGAGGGCTTGTTTGCCCAAAAGCTTCCCTACCTTCTCTAATCCTACCCCATAAAACATGTGTACAGACAGACCTCACCTTCACATCCACACTCAGGGCCTCTCTCCTGTCCCCTTACTGCTGTCTTCCTGCAATTGCAAAGTCGGGAATAAAACCCTAGGACTTCCAGGACTTGAAAACAGAAATGGCAGCCAAATGATCTGGGGACAAGCTTTTAGCAGAGCCTCTTGCAATAGGGATCTACATGCTGAACAGGGTCTCTTAATCAGGAACTGGAGTGATAGGACAAGGGGAATGGTTTTAAACAGGAAAAAGAGATTTAGAGTGGATATTAGGAAGAAATTCTTCTGCGTGAGGGTGGAGAGTGACTGGAACAGGGTGCCCAGAGAAGATGTGGCTGCTCCATCCCTGGAAGCATCCAAGGCCAGGTTGGACAGGGCTTGGAGCAGCCTGGGGTGGTGGAAGGTGTCCCTGCCCAAGGCAGGGGGTGGCACTGGCTGGGGTTTAATGTCCCTTCTAGCCCAAACCATTCCATGATCTCCAGCAATCCAGCTAGAGAGACACCCTCAATGCAGGCATGTCCAGCAAGGGCACTGATGTTCCAGTGGCTTTGGAACACTGGAAATGTTTCTCATGGGAACCAGCTTCATCCCAAAGGTCCAGCAGAAGAGCTGCTCTGCAGAGCACAGGGCTGGCAGTGCCAGGAGCCAACCACCCCCGGTTTTGGGGACCAGGTGGGTTTCTGAGAGCACTCACCCTGTGCCCTCCTCCAAGGGACTGCCGTTTCAGCGACATCCTGGGTTTTCCAGCATTTTCCTGACCCCTAGTGACAAGACGTGGCTGTACAGCAGCAGCTTAACATGCAGCGCCGAACTCTCCCTGAATAAACAAGGAACAAAACTCTTTAACATGGCAAAACGGTTTCCAGATCTGTCAAGATACTCGTCCTCTGCCACCCCTGCAAATTTGCCAGAAAATCCAACCTGTTTAACAGAGAGACTCAAATTTGGGCTGAAAGTCAGGGAACAAGCTGAGTGAATACAAGAAGCCTCCCTTGCACCGGGGTCCAGCTGTGCCCAGGGAAGCTGAGTTACAGGACTAATCCATCAGCAAACCAAACAAAACAAGGGGTGGGGAGGAGGCAGCTTTGATGGATTGCCTTCTCCTGGGGCAATTGCATCCTGTTGAGGGTGACCTTGGCAAGGCCACAAAGTCCATGATCTCACTGCTGTCCACTATGGACTGTGGAGCAAACTCCTGGGAAGGCAGCAGACAAGACCTGTGACACAG
>WBND01000987.1:2143-40393 GCA_013398595.1 Tychaedon coryphoeus | reverse complement strand
CCTTTCCAGCCCAAACCATTCCATGATTCTATAAAAGGGAAAATTTTTGTTTGCACAAAGAGGGTTCAGATTCTCCCAATTTCACATGCTGGTTCCTTTCCCTCAGCTGCACAATGCATCTACTTGGTTTCCTGCTGGCAAAAAAAAACCCAAAAATTAAAATCCCAACTTTTTGGCAGTTGAGAACCAGCAGAAGAAAACAGAATAATTTCATTTCCCTAACGAGAAGAGTGTGTTTTAAAGGAGTGAGAGCACATGAAGGCATTGTCAGCATGACAAAACCAGCAGGCTGGCCAATGTCCTGGGGTGGAGAAGGATGGATTGAGCAGGATGGATGGAGGGCAGGGGGGTGCTCCAGGCAGAGGGATTGGCTCTGGGTGCTCTGTGGGCCAAACCTCAGCCTGCCCATGGAGGAGCTGGGCTGGAAAAAGCCCTGGGGGCCATACTCCCACAGAGTCACAGCGGAGAAAAAGAACAATTACACCACATCCCTCTGTTGCTCTGCCCAGGAAAGGCTGGTTTGGAACCCAGCCCCCTGCATCCATACCCCTCTGCTCCGAGAAACAACTCCAGCTTTTACCTCTCCTCCCTTTAGCACCGCTAAGGAGCGGGTTTCAGCCCCTGGTCCCAAATCCCGGTCCCAAATCCTGCCCTACCCCCAGCAGAGCCCCCGTGGGTGCCCCCCTGGCAGCGCCCTGTGCCGAGCCATCCTCTGTCCCCACGTTATCCAGTTGCTAAGCTACCTGTGCCCGGCTTATCACACCATCAGCAGGGAAGGGCAACGGCCCAGGGTTTATTGAGCTAAGTCATGTTTACTCACTGCCTTCCCTCCCAGCCCAGCGCGCCGCTGACGTTTGGGGGTGGGGAGGGGTCATCCAAAAAATAATGAGGCCAAAATACACAGAGGCAAGGAGGGGCTTCCCCAAAAATTCTGCAGCTGCAATGCCAGGGGGAGAGGAAAGATCCCGCCCCCAGCCACCCCACGCTAGGATTCAGTGACAGCCTGGCACTCTCCACTCCATGCAAAGGGTACACAGACAGGTAGCCATGGGAATGGGGTATCATCTTTCCAGTCTTCCCCAAAACGTGCAAGAACTACCCACAAAAACATCAGTTTCACAGCTGGTTCTTTGGTTTTGTACAGCCTGTGAGCAGGAAAACCACAGGAGAGGATTATTTGCCTCAGCTGCCCAATGCCAATTCTGAGCATTGATGCCCAAGCAAAGTGTCTCTGATCAAATACCCACAAAAACCTGGGCCAGATTTGTCAAGGTTCACACTTGGCTCTATAGCACATAAAGGAAAAGAAATTCCTATCATCACCAGCTGAAAAGATCAACTCACCCAAACCTGCCAGAGCTCAAGGAGTGTTTGGACACTGCTCTCAGCACATGGTGAGATTCTTGGGGCTGTCCTGTGCAGGGCCAGGAGTTGGAGTTTGATGATCCTTGTGGGTTCCAACTCAGAACAATCTGTGATTCTGTGAAAGAATTTTAATTGCCAGAACATAACATTTCAGAGAGCACAGCACCTCTGCACTCGCTCCTGCCTCCCCCACTGAGCCAGAGCAGAGATGGCTTGGGCAGCCCCCATCCCCAAGAGCTTCATTTTAGTTTCATCTCTGCCTATAAACACTCCTCAAAGCCAAGAACTGCTGCTTCCCTGCCACCACCCCTTAAAAACTAAATACCAGCAGCTCTGCCCAAGGCAGAGCTCAACCACAATCCCCTCCCTCTGCCCTTTGTTCCTCACAGGCAGAAGCAGCCTCTTAAAATCCATTGTAATATAAAGGAGATGGAAAACGGAGCTGTACTGCAGCTTAGTGTGACTCATCTCTGCTCCATACCACTTCTTTCTCTTCAAAAGCAGGCTTCCAATAAATGAATAAATAAATAAATAAGCCCTCCTGCTTTGGGAACCCTAAAGCAACTCTCAGAACTAGAAACGATCACAAGAGCTTCAGCTTTTTAAGCTTTTTTTTTCCCCTCCCAGAAGGTTATATGTAAAAGAAAATGAATTTTGGAGTTTAACTTCACACAGGTGTCATTTCTTAGTACCTCAGGCACTGTGGGAGGTGTTGCAGGTGAGAGGACAGAAGGGACCAGCTGGATTTCCTTGGAACATGCAGGATGCATTCCAGGCAGGGAGCACAGGACATGGATATTCCAACCCTCCCACCCACTCGGCAGCTGCCTCCATGTTCCCATAACTCCACAACCTGTGGGACTGCTCTGAACATCCCATTTCTGCTACAGTGACCTGCTCCTCTTCCTTTTCCTTTCCTTGCCAGGCAGGAAAAGCCCACAGGCTGAGCACGGAGGAGAGGGAGCAGCTGCTGCCAAACCTGCGAGCCGTGGGGTGGAACGAGGTGGAAGGCAGAGATGCCATCTTCAAAGAGTTCCACTTCAAGGACTTCAACCGGGTACAAGCACCAGGGAGAACCCATGGAAAACTCCCAGAATATGCCAGACCTTAAATTTGGTTGGGTTATGTAGATGTAGGCAGTGTAAAATTGATAGTGATGGGGTGAAAACCAATATATTGCAGGGTAAATGGTTCAGAGTTAACTTTTCCTTCTTACCCTGCAGGCCTTTGGCTTCATGACCAGAGTGGCTCTACAGGCAGAAAAACTGGATCATCATCCTGAATGGTTCAATGTGTACAATAAGGTAAGAAACACAGATGGTGGGGACAAAGCAGAGCACTTCAGGGAGCAGCTCCCTTTTTTGAGGGATAAAACAGGAGCAGCAAGTCCTGCTCCCATCAGCAGGACCTCTTCCCTCAGATGCTATTTCCATATCACAGCCAGCCTACAGCTCTCACAGATCCTTTCCTCCTCCTTTTTCGTGGTCCAGCTGAGCAGTAGCTGCTGAAGGCTGGCACCAGGATTGCTTTTTAAAATCTGTATCAAGTAGCAGCCTCAGAAAAAGCTTCTGGGGGAAGAGTGAGTTGAGAATGGGCACAGGTGGCTGCTGTGACCAAAGCTGGGGTGGCAGTGACAGCTTGTGGCCAGGATGAGCTGTAGGAAAGAGAACCAGGCAAAGTGCCAGAGCGCCTCTGCCACCCCAAGGAATTTTGCTAACAAGTTGGGAGCTATTGTGCCTCATCAGATGCAGCACTGGGGAAACCAGCCCTGCTGTTTCTGTCAGCAACACTCGGCCTGTCTGTCTGCCTTAGGTTCACATCACCTTGAGCACCCACGACTGCGGGGGTTTATCGGAGCGAGACATCAACCTGGCCAGCTTCATCGAGCAGGTGGCAGCTTCCCTCTCCTGACCAGGGATCCACACAGCCAAAATCCCACTGTGCCACTGTGTCCTGCCCAGATGGCTGCACCCAGAGCCTTTTCCCACTTCCAAGCTAGATCCTGGATCCAGACAGCCCAACACCTCCCCCAGCGCAGCTCAGATGGATGGAGGCGCTTCTCAGGGTGCATGTATCCATCTCTGATCCTGCAAATTCCATCCTTCAGCCCTTCCTTAGCCATGTGATCCCACACCCCACCTGCTGAGCCTCTTACCAGGAGTCAGTCATACTACAGAGTCACAGGATGGTTTGGGTGGGAAGAGACCTTAAAGATCACCTCGTTTCACCCCCTGGCGTGGGCAGGGACACCTTCCACTAGCCCAGGTTGCTCCCAGTCCCATCCAGCCTGGCCTTGGACACTGCCAGGGATCCAGGGGCAGCCACAGCTCCTCTGGGCACCCTGTGCCAGGGTCCACCCTCACACAGAAGAATTTCTTCCTGATATCCCATCTATTCTGTGTGAATCCATTCCTCCTCGTCCTCTTACTACACGCTCTTGTAAAAAAATCCTTCTCCATGTTTCTTGTCAGTTTTTTCAGGTACTTGAAGGCTGTACTTAGGTCACCCCAAAGCTTCTCTTCTCTGGGCTGAACAATCCCAATTCCCTCAGCCTTTCCTCACAGCAGAGGTGCTCCATCCCCTCTGATCATCTTGGTGCCTTCCCTGGACTCGCTCCAACAGGTCGATGTCCTCCCAGAGTCAAGTTACACCACTGCACCAGTAAATCTGTCCAGAGCCTGCCCCCATCCAGCCCCTGTTGTTGCTCCTTACCTCCTGGAATGTGCTTTCTGCCTAAAACATGCTTTGTGAACCCTCTGGCTTCTCTGTAACCAAGCAGCAACGTGCTGTGCAATTTGTCATTGCAGTATTACATCAGGCACGTGGTCTCACCCTGACTGGAGCCAGCCTTTAGCAGGGCACCAACTGAAAATGTTTACAATAAACATCTCATTTAACCCAATGGCTCTTTGGAAAGAGGCCTCACTGATCAAATGACACCAACAGGTTTTCCCAAGGGCAGGTACTGCCCTGACTCATCTCAAGAAGGTGCTTCTGCCACAGAAAAGCTTCACACAGAAATGGCAGGTGCCTTCACCTCAGAGTGATTTGGGTCAGAAAGACAAAGAGATGATCAAAGCTAGGGCAGGTAAAAACTGCTTGTGTAAAATCACAGCTGTGCCACAGCCAAGGCACGAACACAGGCAAAGTACAACCAAAAGGCACAAAAGCAGCACAGCATCAGGGCAAGGGTTGCTTAGGGTGGAATACTTCCCAAAAAGGCTGTGGGTGGATTTGGTGGTACAAGATCTTCACCAATGCAATGAGCAATCTCATGTGGAGCCAGCAGCATTTGCTTTCAGCACAAGTTTGGGGAAAAACACTACAAACACCCAGTTCAGGTCTTTTCTTCTTCTCCTTTTTTAACCCTTTAAAGTTCTACAAAGTATGAATAGAAAATCCACAGCTTTAAACTTCCAGCATCCTTGAACATCACACACAAGATGCAGACACGGACACCACCTTCATTTTGACAGAAGGACAGAGCAGCCCTCAGGCAGAGTTAGTAAGATTCATAAACCATCCTCCCTGCCACAGACCAGGCTGTGCATGAGCAAATTCCAGGAATAACAGGCCCCCATTCATTCAAACAAGCACTGAAGCAGAAAAACAAGAGCTCAGTGAGCACAGATAGCTAAATGCACCATTTTAATACAAACCAGGCCCATTTTCACCAGCTCTCCAGCTGTTTCAGCCTCCAGTTTGACAGTCAGAGCAAAGCAGAAAACTGCTGTCAGATCAACTCATCCCACTTGTCCATTAAAAAGTCCTTGTGGATTTATTGGGCAAGGTATTATTGTGTTGTACGCAACCCTTCCGCTCCCCTCTCCCCCAAGTCATCAGAAAAGTGCAGATGAAATCCATGGCATGAAGACACACATCTCTTCTTGGTCCATCCCATTGGATATTCTTCATTCTAGTACCTAAGAACAGGTGAATCCCTTGGGAGTGCTTTGTACAAGCAACAGATTGAGTGTCCAGCTTGGAACACCTGAAAATCCTGCAGGAATTAACAGTGGCAAGGATCCCTGCAGGTTTAAAAGTACCACCCAGTTTCAGATCATAATCCAGTTCATCAAATTCTTTTTTTTTTGTCCTTGAAACAATCACACAGCCTGTAAATCCGTATTTCCAAGACCACTTGGCATGATAAAGTAAATGCAGATTACATGTTAGGTGACAAGGATGAATAAAAACTACACACCAGGGAATTACAGTGGCCTATTCCCGACCACAGGATTACATTTACAGTATAGGACAAATACACATGGAACAATTAAACCCACAAGTATTATTAATAAGCAAAGCCCAGGATAGAATACGTTGACTTACAAATAACATCTTCAAATACATCCAAAAATGTGAAATGGAGCACTGATCTGTTAGATCCACCTACTTCCTGGGAGGAAAATGCAACCAGGGAAGGAAGAGAAGGGAGTTTCGCTCTCCTTCAGCCCACCCCAATCCACCCCTTCTTTCTTTTAAAGCAGAAACAAAAAGAGTACCTCCCTTTTTTTGTTTTGTTTTGTTAAATCTCGGTTCCAACAGAACCATCACAGTAGTCAGACACTGAAGACTGTCTCCAAAGTACTGCAAACTCAGAGATACAGCAATGGTCATATTGGCAAGACCTTGAGGGAACAGATCAGTCCAATACAAACTGCCAGAGCTGAGAGTCTCTCTCTCTCATCAAGAGACTCTCAGGCAATTCAATGATTTCAAAAGGGCTCAGAGACTTGCATGAAGTCATCAAGCTCAGGGCAGATGGCCAAAATGCTTTTGTCTCCTAGCACAGGGCATAAAGCTGTTGGAAAGCCAGGATCCTTCCCACAGTGGCTGGGCCCAAGGCTGTGCTGGTTTGTGCAGAAGCTGGTCAGGGACCTCATTCCTTAAAATTCCTGTGCTTCAGCCAGGGTCAGCTTCAGGCTAACAGGCTGCAGCAGAGAGATGCCTTCAGATGCCCTGCACAGGACTGTGCAGACACAGCATGAAGTCTTCACCCACATGTGGGATTTCTGCCTGGGAAACTCTCTGCTCCATGCAAAAAGCTGAGAGGAAATATGGGAAAGCCCTGCAGGAGTAACTCCAACAGCACTTGAGAGATTCTGACTTGTCCTCGAGGCCACAACTGCCTCACAAGGCTGCGCTGGGATAACTCTCTCACCCTAAAAACAGCAGGGAAAAATAGGAAGGCTGAGCCACATGCCCAAGGCTGGAACACCTCTGACTTGCTGCATCCTTTCCTCAGCTTCTCCCAGCATCTTTGTAATACTGTGAAGGGACTTGGCTCATTACTACTACTATCCTACCTAACAGGCAAGGGTGCTTCCTCTGAGGCCAGCCTGCCTTTGAGGTCTGTTTTCAGAATTAGTACCATAAAGAAACAACCACAACCAAGGTTGTGGTCAAACAGCTGAACCCTCCAATCGTCCCTGGCGTGCCACAAAAAAAAAAGCCAGAGAAGCATCAAGGCACAATGGTGAATGCCCTTTTGAGAATGTGCCTTTAAAGAATCAGTGCAAAGAGCTGAGATTACTGCTATTACAAAAGTCACCTTTTTGATACTAAAAGAACGTGGTTAAAAAAACCGTCTGCGTGCGACATCCCTGGCTGTGACACGGGCCAGGGCCTGGCTGGCTCTGCTACAGCATCGTGAGGGGACAGGGTAAAGCCTTCAAGTTCTGAACAGTGAAATGACCTTTGCACCTCCCTTTAGATTTGTGCAAGGGAAAACAGCACTCCTGGGTGGTCAATGCACATCTTCTACAAGAGGCAGGGGAGCAAAACAGCCACAATGTACCCGGGGTTTTCAGTACCATCCAGTTCCTCTCCCTACACCACCTGCTTGGTTTCTATTTCTGCTGTTGTTCAAGAGATTCCAGAAAAGGATTTTGTGTTGTTTTTTTTCCTCCCCCTCAGCAGATATTGATTGCAGCCTCACTGAGATCTCCAGAGGGGATTTCAAAAGGAGGCAGTGACTACCTTCCCTCTGCCAATTTATCAGCTCTGCATTACACAGATAAAAGGCTCCCAGCACGGTCTGTTAAATGCAGCAGCTCACAGGAATACTCAAGAGAACACAAAATTTCCAATTTGCTGTCTGCCATTAACTTCCGGGAAGATTGGAGCCGTGGAACACAATGTGAGAACTCAAATTTAACACTTGGCTGGACACTGGCTGAATACCAGGTCTGAGGAGAAACAACAACTGAGGAATGAAGTGACACGCAGAATACCTGAGGAATTCGGAGCTGTGGAATGGACATTCAATTCACCATCAATAGCCATGATGAAAACAGGCAGGGGAGAGGGAGGGAAAGCCCTAAAACTGAAATTGGGCATGAAAACAATGCAGATTTCAGAACAGACTAAGACAGGGGAGGAATTTTTCCAGCTCAAGCCACCCTCAGACCTGCAATTGTAGGAACTGCAATCTCTTTGCCTAGGAAACCTTTGGAACCACCCCAGTGCTGGCTGGCAAGGCACTGATTGTTGCACTGCAGTCAGTGGTGGCCGGGAGAGCCGTTCATGTGCTTCTCACTGCTGGGAACATCCGTGCTGTAGAGGCCCTCCAGGTAGGCCTGGGAAATCTCCGCCACCAGGCTCCTGTCTGGGACGGACTGTGCCATTCCATAGATGGCTCCCTAAGCAGAGAAGGGCAGGCTGTTACACAGGAGAAACACCCTCAGCCCCAACAGCCCCTCACGGTGTGCTGGCCCCCTCACCATGCCGGTGGTCTTGGCGTTGAGGTCCTTCATGATGTCCTGGATGCTGTCCCTGACATCCTTCAGGAACTGCTCGGCCACGCCGGGCTTCGTGTGCAGCTGCGTGATGCAGAGATGGATGCTGGGCAGGCAGGGCAGAGGGAAGACATTAACCACCTCCAGTACACACAGCTCCACGTTCTCTGAGCACCCAGCAGCAGCTGAGCCCTTCTGTGGCCTGTGATAACTGCATCTCCTTAAAACAGCATTCCCACTAAGGGTAATCCCTGCAAAATGCTTGCTAGAACCAGCTCCTTCTTCCTTCCTTTCTTCACCATCAGGTTAAAGTTTCTCACCTCATTGCAGGCACCTCTGGTGAGTAAAATGCAGCTGCCTGCAAGCACGGTGACCCCTGCCATCCTTTCCCTCTCCTTCCTCTGCAGCTTCTAAGCCATCACCAGAAGGGAGCACCCACCTCTGAGCTCTCTGGACTTTGCTTCACACAGTAAGTCAAAATTTTTTTCAGTCTAGGAGTACTAGCCCGTTTTGCCAACAAAAGCCCAATTTCCCACTTAAGGCAAGTCTCTGACAAAGATTAATCTTACATTGAAAATCATCAGTCCTTCACTGTTGTTTTAATCTCCTTCATCTTCAGCGGGCAGAAGGAAGACAGCAAAAATAAAATAAATCGACCTACAAACCCTCAGTTAACTAAACACAAGATAGAGCCCTGGTTATTTATATTTTTCTGCTTGTATTAGAGGTAAATAGAAAGGGAGCTTCAGACATGTCCTCTGCCAGGCTCATTAAAATTAGTACTTTATCTTCACTGCTGTATAATGGCAATTACAAAAGTGAGTCCTGCTCTGCAGAGGAAAATTCTACATACAGTTTATCAGCTGTGGACAACAGTACTCAGCAAATCACAAGAGCTACGTGGCCTGAAGCTGACCATCCTGCATACCCTGGCTAAATACATCACTCCATGGTCTCACACACTCACCTTGGTGGGAACTGTAGGACATTCAAGTTCCATCCTTTTGCAGCTAGAAAATTAGATAATCGATAGATGTCAAAAGTGTCCGAGCCAACGGAGAGGACAGACACCTCTGGCTTCCCAAAAATGAAGATGCTGTCAATTTTTCTCAACCTTGAAAAGAAGGAAAAAAGAAATGACTGATCAGAGTTACAGGGTTCAGACATTCTGTCCACCCAGCTGGAGCCTTAAAGGAAAAGCTAAAGGGAACAGATGGCTGCACATTCCCACCCAAAAATCATGCACCCAGCCCGGGCCATTGGGACTTGTCAGAGGATCTGGGTCATTACATACCCAAAAGTCAAGTAAACTCAGGAAGAAATGGAAAGGAGGGAAGGCAGAACAAGCAAGGGAAGGCAGAAGCTGAGAAAATCAGCTTCTCTTACACAGCCACCCAAGCACCCCAACAAGGAAGAGTATAACCCTTCTTTTGTCCTCCCTCCAGATTCCCCCTCAGCCACAGCTGAGGAAGAAGGAATTCTTAAAGCCAGGCTGAATAAACGTGCCTGCATCCCTCCCATCTGGGTCCCTCAGCTATCTGGGCACAAATGTTCTCCCACAAGTGCCCCCCTCAGCAATACCAGGGAAAAACAAAACAACAGCAGTGTGGGAGGAGGGGTCCAGCCCAGGATCCAAACAGTGAGGCACCCACGTACTCGGATTCCAGGAAGCGAGCTGTTTTAATGATCCTCTTCGTAGCCTCAACGTAGCCCGACTCTCCAATGTGCAGCAGGGTTGCCCAACATGCAGCTATGATCCCACCAGGCCTGGAGCCTGCCACGGAGGGGGAGGCATAAATTCCCCCTTGCCAGTCTGGGGCTATGAAGAACTGGTACTTCCTGTACTCCTTGTCACTGTAGAGCACCACCGAGGAGCCCTTGGGAGCGTAGCCATACTGCAAGGGGCACAGAAAGGGTTAGAAAGCAGCAAGAGGGCACAGGAATGCACCCAAGTCCTCACCAAGATCCCATTTGTTCATCTGCTGGAGAGCAGAAGGCTCTGCAGAGGGCATGGGACAGGCTGGATCCATGGGCTGAGGTTCAGCAAGGCCGGGTGCCAGGTCCTGCCCTTGGGTCACAGCAACTCCCTGCAGCTCCAGGCTGGGGCAGAGGGGCTGGAAAGGGCCTTGGAGTGCTGGTGACAGTGGCTGTACATGAGCCACCACGTGCCCATGTGGCAATGGCAGCTGGGCTGGATCAGGAAGAGTGGGACCAGCAGGACCAGGGCAGTGATTGTCCCTCTGCTGGCGCCCTTGAGTGCTGTGTCAAGTTCTGGGCCCTCACATCCAGAGAGCCCTGCAGGGGCTGGAGCATGTCCAGGGAAGGGAACAGAGCTGGGGAAGGGGCTGGAGCCCCAGGAGCTGATGAAGGAGCTGGGAAAGGGGCTCAGCCTGGAGAAAAGGAGGCTCAGGGGGGACCTTCTGGCTCTGCACAACTCCCTGACAGGAGGGGACAGCCAGCTGGGGTCAGGTTCTGCTCAGAGAAAACAAGTGACAGGACAAGAGGAAACTGCTTCAAGTTGTGCCAGGGTATGTTAAGGTTGGAAATCAGGAGAAATTTCTTTGTGGAAGGGAGAAAAGGGGCTGCCCAGGAAGGTGGTAGAGTCTCCATGCCTGGAGGTGTTCATGGAATGACTGGATGTGGCACTCAGTGCTCTGCTCTGGTTGATGAGGTGGGGACTGGTCACAGGCTGGACTCAATCTTGGAGTCAATCTCTCTTCCAGCCTGAGGGGTTCTGTACTTTGGCACATTGCACAAATCACATGAGAAGAGCAGCCCCTACCCCTGCACCTCAGTGCTCCTCTACACAGTAGAGACGGCAGGATGGCAACAGGAGTCACACCCCAAAAGTGAAAGCACTGGAAGACCCTTCTCCCCTCTCCTTACCTTGTGGGTGTCAGCAGAAATGCTGGTCACACCTTTCACACGGAAATCAAAGGGACGCCTTAAGGGGAACCCTGCCTTGTCCATGAAAGCAATAAGGAATCCACCCAGGCAGGCATCCACATGGAAGGGGATTTTGTACTTCACTGCAAGCTGTGTGTGAACAAGAGATCAGGGAACAAAATGATGTGGCTGGGGCACCCAAACTCCAGTCACCAAAACGTATTGGCATTTCACAGTTCCATGTCCACTGAGCCCTTTGAGAACATCACACCACTCTCAAGTCAGGCAATGTGGAAGGGATGGCTGTTTGTGATGTGCCTTTTCCTGCCTTCCACACATAGGAAAAACAACCTGGCATTTTGGTAGTTTGCTGTGTTTGCCAAAGGAATGTGACAACATTGTCTGAAAGGAGTATCCGTAATAAAGTAAAGGAGTGTGAGCCAAATGAACAGAGGGTCAGAGGCCCTGGCTGGTCACACACAAAATAAATAACTGGAGCACAGAGAGGAAAGAAATCAAGAGGTGTGTTTGAAAAATAAGATCCCAGCCCTTACTCCTACTCCTTTCACACATTCCTCAGACTTCCACATCAATTTTGTTACAACCAGCAGGCCCTAAATCAAAGCCTTTTCACCAGGTGAGCCATTTGAGTGTTCTTTCCTCTCAGGTAGCAAAGAACAAGCACTTCTGGTTGGTCTCACAGTCACACATTCCCCCTCACTCCAAGCTGCATCCTACATTTGAGCTCATTTGAGGACAGTAACACCCTTCCAGCCAGTGGGATCCCCCCACCAAATTCACTGCATCCTGGAACCCCTCCACCCTTGTTGTGTGCAGGGGAATCCTACCTCTGCCACCTCTTCAATGGGGTCCATAATTCCATGTGGGAACTGGGGAGCAGAACAGACCAGCATGGCTGTGTTCCTCGAGATAGCTCTCCTCATAGCCTGAAGATTTAAAGAGAGAAGATGCTCACATTCCATTTACCAAGTGCCATCCTGCCAAGAAAGATAAACAGTGAGAACGTGCAGAGCCTGGTCTTAAAAACCAATGCAAAAAAGTGTACAGAGAGGAAAGCAACGAGCTGCAACCACTCATCCACTTGGAAATACCATCATATGTTTGTTCACTCTCCTCTGAAACCTGGGGCTGTTTATGAAATACATAAATTACCTGAGACTAAATTAAATCCATGGGAAGGGATAACATCTAGTAAACTCAAATACAGTTTCATCTGCAATGACAGGCACTTACTCGTGCTGTTTTTCATTTTTCCAGAAAGCATTCCTCCCTCTTTATCCACTGACTCCCTACCTGGACAGGTAGATTTCCTGCCTAGTTGCTGTGCAATATTAATTTCCTCACAGAGAGAAACTGAAGTGATACCTGAACATCCACTTCCATAGCCTTGGTCAGTGGTATTTGGATCAGCTTCAGCCCAAAGTAGTGTGCTGCCTTGTCAAAGGCTGCGTGGGCACTCACTGGGACCAACCTGGAAAAGGAACAGATGAAATGAATGTAACATTTGCTGTCTCCCATCTCCAGTGGCAGTGGCTGAACAGCCTTAATTAACCCTGTTTTCTGAGGCCTCATATCATTATCAGAGCCTTAAATGTTAGAGAGGGAAGAAAAGAACCACCAGTGCTTCGTTTCTTTTTCTATTTTCCCCTCAAAGCAATTAACCAGAGAAATATTTTCCATGCACCATCTAGAAAAGAGGCAGCACATTAGAGACAGCAAATCCTCTATTAGCAGTGTAATGATTAGCACAATTCCCCATTTGAGCTCCAACCAGCCCAACTCCAGCCTCAGAGCTGGCTAAGAAGAAGGCTAAGCCTTCTTTGATCTGAATAAATCAAACCCCTTGAATACTTCAAAGGGGCTGACAATCTCTGCTCGAGAGCAGAGCTGATCTGAGCAGGCTGTCTAGAGCAGCAGACAGGTATTGCCAAAATACAGCTGCTCAGCACAGCCCCCAGCAACATCTGTGCCCCCCAGGCTGCTTTAAAGCTTCCTGTGCTTTTGAACTCTCCTTTCCACACAGGTTTCTCTCCTCCAGACAGAGATGGATAAGGAATAGGAGGCAATGAGCTATGAAATGAAGGATTATTGAGGACCAGCACCATCTCAGCTCAAGGGGACAGTAAATCCCACAAGCCCCCAAAGGAAGAAGCTGTGGAGGCACCACTCACATTTCTGGCTGTTTGATGCCCCTCTCATAGGCCAGGTCTCTGTATGCCTTGCAGGCCATCAGGATGCTCTCAGTCCCCCCAGATGTCATCTGTCACCAGAAAAAGAAGCAAACAAGGTAAAATAACAATGGGTGTTGCAGGAGAGAAAAGCAGAAGGGCTGTAGGCACAGCATCTCTTGTTTCTGCTTTGGAGATGCATGGGACAACTCAGGGTTTAAAGGACAGCAGAAGTCACTGAACAGCACAGGGCAGCTTTCTGACACTCAGCTGGAAAATACACATTTAAATGTTGGATATTTAAATGGGATGGGGGAAAGGGAAAACAAACAAAAAGTATAGAACTCCAGAGCCCAACAGGAGGGGATCACGTTGCACAGTCACCTCACCTCACAAAACTATTCACACTTAAGCTCTTGATTACCTGGGGATTGTTTATCTGCATTACAGATTAATTATGCCACGTATATGGAAACAATGAAGTTGATTCTGTGCTAAGTCAGCTAAGTCCAGCAGGGTTTATTAGGTCTGGAGCAGTGCCATGCCAAGGCACCAAGTCAGCTCAGGGCTGGCACCACCCCTGAGCTACAAAACCTTCCCAGAACCTGGAATGCTGCAGGACTTGGAGCTCTGTCCCACCTCCTCTCTGCTGAGACCAGCCCAGGTCTGCTCAACACCAGAGCTTCCAAGCCCTCAGGGACACAAGAAATTTTACACCAGGAGGAATTTGTGCATTCCTCTCCCCAGCCAGTCCCTCAGCATCCACACCACCCACTAACCCTGGGTCTGCATCAGGAGGTGGAAGAGAGAAAGGCACACACAGGTTTACTGTTGCATACTTGAACTCAAGAGCTGGTGCAAATACACAAATTAAACTCTTTACAGGGAGGACTTCCTCAAGTGAGAGTTCTCTTGTAGTCAGCTTTTATGAGTTCTGGCGTGCAGGGGTACAACCTTCCCCAGTAAAATTTTAACCTGGGAAAATGTGAGGTTGGTTTGTCAAGCAGCCTGCAGGACTGACTGACTGGGTGAGCCATAACCTGAGGATATGAGGTAGCTGGGACACTTATACAGAGGTTCAGGGAAATGAGGAATCAAAATCTACTTATACTGCTTATGGGAAACTAATTTTGCTCCTCAGACCTGCTGAACCAACTGAAACTTCCCCTTTTTACCTCTTCCCCCACAAAAATAAACATAAAAAGGATCCAATCACATTTGTATGCCTTATAACATCTCTCAGTTTTGGGGTTTCCTTTTTTTTTTCCCTGCTGACACGGCTGCAAACCCTGAAAATGCCAAGAAGTGTGACAGTGTGACAATGACTAAACATGAAGTACAGAGATAAGGAACAAAGTTCACAGCCTGCCAGGATTTGTTCCTAACACAACCCAAGCCAGCAGCAGCTGCTGCCACAGGCAGCGTGGAAGCAACTGTCACACCACAGACAATTCCTGCTTTTGGGGGGATGTTTAAAAGCAACAGCTGTCAGAGATAAAACCTAACAGAGCTTCACACTGGATAAAGACATTGCTGCATTAACTGTGGAGCAAATGGATGGCAGCAGGAACACAATGTTTTAAGGGTTTTATGGGCTGTGCCACTCACTTCTTAATGTTCTTTATGAAAAGATCTGTCAGGTTGTGATTACCTTTGGGAAAAAAAAAAAAACCCAGCTGGTGATAGACTGCCTTCCTACTGGGTGGGAGAAGAGGAATGGGATTATTGCATACTTGTGCCTATCCTTGCAACACTGCTTAGGGTAATGATTGTGAAAACCTTGCTAGGAAGGACGTGGGGATCTGTTACTGAACACCAGGCCTGCTCCTTGTTGGGCAGCATTCCCTATGCTCACCTAGATAATCTGCTCTTGAAAAAGCAGCCTCTGTACAGTCTTATTCCCACTTCAATCCTAACACCAAAACACCAACATCTTGCTTTCATGTGTAACAAGCCTTTCCTCAAAGTCTGGAAATGCTGAGCCACACACAGTTTGTGGCAGGTCAGAGCCAACACTTGTCAGCAGTCAGTCACATGCAGGGTAAGGAGGAGCATCCAGGATGGATCCTTCTCCTCCCAGGCACCCAGACGACCACACAAAGCTTGTTCAGACAGCTGAAAATCCACCCAAAAAGCCAAATGTCGGCCAGCTCAGCTGAATTTAGCTCAGCTCAACTGGCTCACAGTCAGTACAGGGTGAGTCTCAACCACGGAGAAGCGCCCAAGTCTGGAGCAGCACCTTTAGCCCAGCACAGCTCCAACAGCAAAATCCTCTTGGTCCACATGGATTCTACCTGTGGATGGAGCCTGCTCTTTTACAGGAGGCTTTGTCAGCTCAGCCACTGACAGCAAACCCGTTCTGCTGCAGCCCGAGCCTGAATCACTGTCACAGGACCCGAGTTCCCCAGTGCCTGCGGCGCCGGCACCCGGCCAAGGCGCGGTGATTCAGCAGCGCCCAGGGCTCACACACATTCTTCTCTCCCCTCAAAGCCCGCAGGCTCGGGCCGTGCCGTGGGGAAAGGGGCTGCAAACAGGCATTGTTTTAAGCAGCTCTTCAACCCTGCACTAGCTTCAAAGGCCAGGAAAAACGTGGGGGGAAAGGGGAAATAAACACACAGTTTGTGCTCTTGATTTATTTGTTGTTTTGCAAATGGGAGGGAAGAGGAGAGACCACAGGGGATAAATATCCCTCCTGCTTTCCAAACTCAGTAGATCACTTCCATTGCTCCCTCCCTCCAAATCCCAGTGCTCTGGAACCTCAACATTACAACAGCAATAAGAGATATGGTCCCTATTCCAGGATTCCTTTGGGCTGGAATATTCCACTGTCAAACTGTCACACATTAAAGAACCACTTCAATTCTTGGTTTCTAAAGTTCTGCTTCCATTTTCACCTGAAGAAACCTGTCCATTCAGACCCTGGAGACAAAGCCGACCAAAAGTTTCACTGAGCTGAACCACCTCATGAATAACAAAAAAAACAGCAAACTATTATTTATTTCTAGGGCATCAGAGTAAAAAAAACCACACCACAATCCACTGCATGGTCATAACATTGTGGCAGCCTCCCATAAAACCCCTGGAAACCTGCAGGTTGTAAATTCCACAATTTGTGTGTCTCAAGGTGACCTGCTCATCACTACAGATAAAATCTGACAGATCTGCACAGCTTAAGCCCCCCTCAAGACACATCACTCTCATCTCCCTACTTCAAAAGTGCAGCCAAAGTTTGAAAGCCACAGAATTTGGGGAGAAGAGACAAAATGGGCTTCTACAGAAGGTTTAGGCTTGCATCTGGTGATTTTGCCTTCTCTCTCCTGTCTTCAGCTGTAGAATAAGTGGAAGAAGAATTCAGAGATCCACATCAAATACTCACAAGTCACCCACACACAGAATTTTCCCCTACACTTCAAAGCTGACCTTTCTTTTCAAAGTTCAAAAAGCTACTTAAAAAAAAAAAATACTGCAGCTTGCATAAAAGTGGTGATTTCTCCCCAAATTACAGGGGAAATCCACACAGCCAACACTGCAAAACAAAGCCCCTTGTGAACATGAACACATCAGACAAGAACTCCCCTGCTTCTCTTCTATGTGCTGAGCTTAATTAGTCCTTCCAAATCACTGCAAGAATGTGATTAGAATCTTCCAGGTGCCCAAATTCACCAATTCCTGTCTCTTTGCTCTTGCATAACACAATTAAAGTAAGAACAATAGAAGTAATTAGTGAGAAATATGAAGCACCCATCCACTGCTGAAAATTATCACTTCTAAAACTGCTTAAAAACTTGAAACAGCTCTCAGAGCAATTTAAGGCAAAGGCATGTCTGACCTCCCCCCCAGCCACTGGGGCATTGTTAGAGCTTTTATGCCCATGTCAACAAAGGAGGATTAGAGCCCACATGGCTCAGCTAAAGGCAACTCCTGTAAATAATGCAAACTGCTCATCCAATTTAACATTCAGAAACGTAAAAAAGACAGGTTTCATTCTGGCATTTATGAAACACACCAAAAACCTTCAAAGAGGAAGCTCCCCAGAGATGCTGCTGAGGGAGGTGTCCACATGACACAGGGCAGGACCACACAGGGATCCCAGGCTGCTGAAAACCTTGGGAACAGCATGGATGTGTCACTGGGCTGCTTTTCCCAGACTGAGCAGCAGAATATTACTCCCACAAAGTGCTGCTCTGCAATGTGCTATGGAAATCAGAGCACAAAGGAAGTGAAACCACCTCACTAAGAAGTCCAGACAGAAACTTCTTGCTGCTTTCCATGCAGCACAGATGCAGACACTCTCTCCAGAAACACAAATTAGTTCTATGTGCCTTCAGGAACCACCACCAACACCAACAAATTGGCCAAGCAGTCCCTGCTGCTTAAATCAGGTTAGTAAATGCAGTGGATAGGGGCCTAGCACTAGGACACTCTGCCTCTCAGAGGTGGCAGTGAGGAAAAAAGAGGTTTCAGGGAGGAAAAAAGCAGTTGTTCTAAATTTCAACACTGCAAAAGTTGAATTGAGAAAACTGTTCTCAGCAGAATGAGCCAGCAGCCCCTCTTGAACAGGTTAGTTTAAAGATAACTCAGAGCATTGCACCTTCCCTGGTTTAGCATTAACACCTCTCTGCTTTACAGTCTCACCAGCTACAGAAGTGTAATTGCAGCACTGAGCCACCAGCTGCAGCAGGGCCTTCCCAAGACAGAAAGCCAACCATCAGGTTGAAAAAATGCTCTTTTAAAATTGAGTTTGTAACTCTCCAAGCCAGAAATTATTCTGCAATATCAATTCAGTGCTGGGGAGAAGAAAATAAGAGAAGTCTTTGAGCCCAACTACTCAAAGAGCATATGACCTCCATATACCCACCCACATCTCTCCATCAGTGATCAGCAACTCTGGCCACTTCACAGTGAGGAAGAGCAGTGGGAGGAAGACAAAAAGTCCACTAGAAACACTCAATGAGACATGCTAATTACAGGGATGCAATTAATCCTCCATTTCCGGCTGATCAGCTTTCCAGCCCTCCCCTTTTCCTGCAAATGGGGCTGTGTTTAAGCAGCCAGGCCAGAATTCCACAGCAGGTTGGGCACTTCCCCCTTGCTTTGTGGCACCATCCTGAGGAGCAAGAGGAGGACAGAAGGAAAGGCAGGACTTCCCAGAGTATATTTGTGCAGGTCTCACTTTGGCTGTGGCAGTTTTTTACCTGTTCTGACCTTCTCTTAGGCAATTCCACTTTTCCATTTCAGTGGGAGAGCACCCAGGGCCAAGGCTGACACTTTCACGTGGTGTTTTATGTAACACAACCTGAAGGTCCCTGGTGCAGGCTTCAGCAAGCAAAGTTCCCCAAGCACCCATCAGAGGCACACAGCTCTCTGCCTGCTGGATCAGCTGATGTCCCAACTGCTGATAGGAATGAGTTCCAGCAGCTTCATGCCCCACTCCAGGGATAATCTCCTCAATGTTCTCAGCACTGCAAGCCAGGGAGGAGCTGAGGTGAAATGGTTTTTATATGAAAAGAGGCACATTTCTCCTCTAAACTTGAAGGTGGTGCAAGAAAGAAAAGTGGTGGTACTGAGAAGAAAAGTCAGGTCAGAGGGTGTCACCTCCTCCTCTCAAAGGCAATCATAGCTTGCACTCCCACACACTCGAGTTCATCTTCAATCCCACTGGGAGTCTGATCCCAACTACACCTCCTACAAAGCCACTCCACAGGCAAGCCTCCAGCTGACAGGGAAAGCCCACTCAAGGCCAGCTCAGCTCATAAGCTCTTGTGTCAACACTGCCTTCCAACACTGAAAGCACCACTTTAAGAACACACATTTGGACTCCTGCTGGGAATTTTATCAAGGCTGTAACACTGGTTTGCACTGGAAGGCCACACAAGCCTGGAAATGCAGCTTTCCAGCTGGACAGCTGACAATCCATGCCATGCCTGCTTGTTGGTGAGTAGCCAGCCAGCCAGCTGGCCTTGCCCTCCAGCTCAGCAATCTGGCAGGCTCACAGATTCCCAGCTCAGAGACTAAAACCGAGGGGAGCTTCTCAGAGTGACACTTCTCTGTTCACAATTCCTCACTGCCATCCAGCCAGGCTGCATTACAGCAGTTCTCTTTGCCAACTGTCATCAAGCCTGTGTCACTTTAGAGTGGAGAAAAAAAGCTGAAGTAAACAGTCTTGTTTAGAGAACTGCTTCTCTGAGTGAAATTATCTCTCATAAAGCTTCACCAAGAAGAGGAATTAAGCAACTTCCACACAGCTGACATGAAATACACCAGAATGAACTTACCCTTATGATCATCTGGAGAGCACAAGGTGCATTTGCACTTAAAGTCAAAAACACCCAAAATATTCAGGAGGCAGTAAAAAACAGGCTACTTACAGCACCACAAGAGTTGGGGCCCCCGTGGAAGAGTGTACAGGCAATCCTCACTACTTCTGCTTCCATCTTCCTCAGACCAGGGAATATATCTGGGTGGAGAGGATTACTCCAGGCAAACTCTTCATACACCTTCAGAAAACAGAGAGAGAAAGTCAGACATGCAGATGAGGCTTTGAGAACTCCCCATGTGCACTGTAGAAGCAAATTAGCTGCATTTTACAGTAAGAATATTACAGGACTTAACTGCTCCTGCAAGTAAACGCCACAAGCTGGGAAGCTGAGTAGTGAAATAAATAAAAAGAAATGTTTTTCTAAGGCATTCAGACCTCTGGAGTGACTCTACAGCACAGCAATATCTCTTGTTATAAGGACAGAACTAATAATTTTGCTGGTTTTGAAGAACACAAGATACATCCTGCAATTCCTTTACACAAATCAGGCAAAAAAATGACTGTGTAGAACTTGTTCTCGAGTTTACTGTTAAGAGGGGGTTCTGAAGCAGGCCATAAAGCACAAATGCCCACCCACACCACAAGAAAAGTGGCTGTGAAAACCAGTACTTCTGCTCTTTCCACAACTGTGGACTCACAGGATACAAGGCTGGAACAGGCCAGTCCCAACCTCCTGCAGTCCAGATCAAAAAGCAACTGCAGGGACGTTAAATAAAATACAGCAAAACAAACCAGTGAACAATCAGCACAAACAAAGGGAATGTTTCCACAAAGTGATCCAAGCCGAGGCCCCTCCAGAAAGGCTGCTCTGAGCTTTGTTTCCCCAAAAGTGGCACAGAAAACGTCAACATGAGGAAGAAAACAGCAATAGCAGCCACCAAACAGAGCCCATTACAGCTGCTACAAAAGCTGTTCCCAGGAGCAAGAGGGCCAGACTTTCCTTTCTAGCAAAACAACTCTGGAAGGAGATGTACTTGAAAACAAACCTTTAGGCTGTTTAGGTTATTTTGCAGCCTTCTCAAAGGGAGAAGTTCCTGAGCAGGTAAACAGACCTCACAAAACTCCACTGAAGCGTGCCAGTGCTCCATTGTCTAGGATCTGGACCACACAGCCACGCCAAAAAACACTTCCTAAAGCTTCTCTTCTGCTCAAACCTAGAGGAGTTTAGTTTTGCTCAGTGGAAGTTGTTCCAGTACCAGTCTCCAGTTCACTTGTAATTACTAATTACTTTCTCACCCAAAAGAGCACCTCATCTGATTAAATCCCAGTTATCTCTACGAGGTGTTTCCACAGGGACAGTTACCTGGCCAGAGTTACACTGCCCAAATTGCCACTAATTCCCCTTCCCAGATTTCAGTTTTAGATCCTCCCTATTTACTCTGGGATGCTGGAACAGCTCTGAGGGGTTTCTGGTCACCCTGAAGATGCAAAGTTGGCCTGCTTGCACTTTACCTTCACCAGCAGGTGGGTGAGTTTCTCTTCACCACTGTACACAGTCCCAGAGACTTTCCCATCCTGCCAGCGTACATCCCCTGCAAGAGAGGGAAGAGCACACTGCTCACAAACACAGCCATTCCCAGCCAGGGTGGAAAAGCACATGGAAAACCCCCTCAGTTCCACAGAGGAGACTCAGCTTCTGAAATTTTCCCGAGTTTTGTGGCTCAGGGACAGCTGTGTGTGAAGCTGAGCCCCTGGCACTGTCTGGACTTAGCAAACAGCAAGTAAATGATGACTAAAGAGTCAGCACATAACCAACATGTAGCTGGAGCAAGCAGTTATATTAATAAATAATCCACTTAATCCCCAGCAGTCTCCCCAAACTGCTGTTCAGCCAACTGGACACTAAATTAAAGCCACTTTCAAAGAGCACCCACCACCACTGCAAGCTGAGGAGAGATGGAAAAGCCAAGTTTGTACTGCCAAAATCCACAATGCTGGCACTTCAATTGAATTTCACCTCAACTGGTACTTCCAGGCAACTTCCAAAGGGGAGTTGGGGGCAGGGGAGGCAGAAACAGGGGAGACTTTAGAGAAGAAAAAAGAACCCAGTGAAGGAAGGAAACAACAAATTAAGAGAACACACAGACAGAAGCAACATTAGCAATCGACAGCAGTAGAAAAGAAGGAAGTTGTTCCAGGACACTCAATCATGAAATTGTTTGGTTTTGAATTTGGAGCAGATGCACTGTTCTAGCAGAAAATTCAAGGCTTTTCTCAAATTTGGGATAGGAGCAGCACAGTCGCATCTTCTCCTCTGGACAGGAAGTCACCCAAATTTGCTCATTAGGAATAACAGGCACACAAATCAGAGGGAACACGTTTACATGAGAGAGGCAACTCAAATTAAGTGTCAGACACTGCTTGTGTGGACTTGAGCCAGGAGAACATCATCATCACTCTTCCTTAAAAGGCTTTTTCAAGGCACAAACCATTGTCTCTCTTAATTGAGGTGCCAGTCTTGGAAATCCCCTCACAGTCCTACTTGGAAGTTGCTTTTTTTGATTGTGAGTATTTTCTGAGGCTTCACATTTCTGGTAAAAGTCAAGCATCAAGGCAACTGCTCAGAAATGCAATCCAAAAAGAGAACTTCCCCCACATCTCTCCTCTCCTCAGCTGTCCCATCTCTCCATCAGCCTAGAATTCGTGTGGAAGAAATGGAATTTCAACTTGAACACCCGAGTTCATTAGAACTCATGAGTCTTAGTCACATCCAGAGGAAAAACAGACAAAAATTTGCAAAGGGACAAAATATTTAAGCTGAAACTATGAGCAGGAGTCACTGGGACTCATTTTAGAGAGGAAGTGTCATGTTTGGTGTCTGCTGCAGTACAGACTCACCTTTTGAGCTGTACTCTTTCATCTTCTGCAGCACTTCAGGCTGGCTCATGCCTTGTTCTGGCAGCGCTTTGATATAATCCTTTTCATCTTTCAGGAAGGATAAACTGGAAGTGACATCATTCAAGGCTTCATCAATCTTCTTTTGAATCTAAAAAGAAAGAAAAAAAGCCCATCAAACAATGGCACTGGTCAGATTCTGAGTAATTGCTGAGTGTGTGCAGGACAGGACCTGCTGCCTACAATCTGTAATGTTGATGGAACAGAAAGGAACTGTTCTACTGGGAGCTCTGACCCCTTTCCTTAGTGCTTGAGAAAATAAAACTCAAGGAAAGAAACCTGAATTTTTATCCAGCAAACCTTTTCAAGTCACAGTTTTTAACTGTAGAGGTCTTCAGATGCATTTGTACCTTGCCTCCTCTACCACCACACACAAGGTTTAGAAACTCGGGAAAACAGAAACAATAAAGAAATCTCCACCACAGGCACAGTTTAGAGACTTCTTTCTTCCCAACCACATCCTCCACTCAGGAAACCCCAGACTTCTCACAACACATTCCAAAGTAAAGATTCTTCTTCCAGGCAACACAGGTGTTGGGATATTGACTTTTGGACATTGGAATGTCTGAAAGTCAAGGCCTCTTGTGAACACCTGATAACTTATCAGGTATCAACCTGCCAAAGAGCAGAAAGAGGACACAGATAGGACACAGCAGGAGTGCTCTGGCACAGGGGAGCAGTGTCAGCCCTGAGAAGGGAAATCTGGACACAACAGGGATTGTATAAAATGTCCTTTTCTAACAGGCAGGCAAGAAACATAAGCAGAAGAGAATTTATCTGATCAAGGGCTACTCAGGTTCAGAGGTGAAAGCTGGGGCACTTAACAGGCCAGGGAGGGGATTTAGCCCCTTCTAGAGGGATGTGAGAGAAACTGGAGAGCTCCTTCTGCCTTCACAGCCAAAGGAAAAAAATCCCTCTGTGCTACTCTTTGGAGAAATTTGCCCGGAACAGCTCTGACCCCTGGAATCAATGTGCAAATACACCAGCACAACAAGCAGCAGGAAGTGCAATCAAGTGTGATACCATCATTTATGAGGTAAAATAAACCCAGCTGTGCATTTCTTCATCCTGGGTACTTAACGTGCTAAAACATGCTGACAGTTGTGGTTTCAAGTTTTTATGAAAAAAAAAAAAAAAAAACAAAACACCCCACACCAGCTTCCAAATGCTACAGTTAGTGTGCCATTTTAATGATTACAAAAAGTGCTGATATCCTTCTGCTAACTTCTGCTAGTAGTTATCTAAGCCCTGAATTAATCATGGCCAGTTGCTTGATTAAAATAAATACCCTTCCACATTGCACAACAAACCCTTGTCTCACACTTTACACTGCTTCAGAAGAACAACTCCAGCTCAATCCTGTCTCTTCTTCCAGAATTAAAAATCATTTTCTTAAAATCTAACAACAAGGAAACATTACTGGAGAATTCACTCATTCTTGGTTAATATAAATAGCCCAAGAGTTAAAAAGAGGTGGAAGCCCCTTCTTATGACAAAAAGACTGGGTAGAAATCCTATGTGTCATTAAAGCAGGAGGCAGCAGAAGCTCATTCCAGATCTATACCCTGGGTCATGAGGATCACAATGACATGACAACAAAAATGCACAGAACTGTGTATTCTCCAAGAGAGCTGAAACAAAGTCCTGGAATAACCCTGTAAGTACTTGTTCAAATACTTACTATAGCCCCAACAAATGGCATCTTTCTCAGCAGTTTAAAGAACTGTTTTTTAGTTCGGGATGTCAAACCTGAAAGACAAAAGGCAGAAAGGAACCTAAGAAACAACAAAAAAAGAGAAACTTCTGATGCAGCTCCTGATCCAGGCTGAAATAACACAGTGACCCAGGGGACATGGTGAGACAGACGAGGGAATCCAAGAGCAAGGTTCTCAGGGATGGACCATGCCATGGAAACATCTGGACTGCAGAACAGCAGCCATCTACACAAATCAGTTATTTGTTTCTTACTTACATGGGAACTCACACCCACGTGTGGAATTTTACAGGATAAAGAGGGATTTCAGGGTTTGCTCAAGGTAAGGAATTATTATCATTTCCTGCCTTCTCAAACCAGAAGAGTTACTTGAAAACAAAACCAGTGAGCAGTGTGAAACAGGCTCCCAGACCAAAGGAGGGAACAGGGACATTTGTGACAATGTCAGACACAAAACCATGTGGATTTGCCCCGTTTGATGCACTGGAAGGTGACTCAGGGAAAGGGGATGGACAGAGGGAAGAGCAGAAATTCCACCACAGCACAAAGACTCAAATGAGAGAAGCCACTGATGACAAGCACTGGGAAACTCCTCAGGTAGCTCTGAAGGCAGGAATGAAATCAGGATGACACAAATGCTTTACAGCCACCAAAAATGCATCCCCAGTCCTACCTGCACCCCAGCAGTTACAGGACAAACAAAAAATAACTAAATAAAGTTCCAAAACCATTTTAAGACTTAGCAATTTTATCTGCACTTCATGTACATTTCACTTCATATATACAATTTGAAAAGCTATCAAGGACACTAATTGGCACATTCTGTGGTAAATAACTTGTTACTGCCCTGGTAATAACATTTCCATTGCACATCTCAGTGTGCACACTTGTTTCATTAATAACTTTCACAGTGAGAAAAGACTGCAAACTCCTGAAAAATTCTGACCTTCTGATCTTCTAAGAGTTAGCCCATACCTAAACAAAATACATTGTACAAAAACTAGCTGGGAAGGTAACTGTCCTGAATAAAAGTTTCATACCAATTTGCTCTTTACAGACATTCTCACTGTTCAGCTGCCCTCAAAAGAGAAAAGAGAAAGGCTGCTTGAGAAACAGAGACACAGAAGGAGACATCAAGTTAAAAACTTGGCTGTTTTTAACCAGCTGCCACCACAGTGCAACCCTAAAGCCTTTGGGAACTGAAATGCACCTCTGAGGCCATCACAGGATCAGAGAAAACTGCAGGTTCTGCAGAATTCAGCTCCACTGAAGAGCTGCCAGTGTCAAAAACCACTCAAAACAGGAAGATACTCCGGAAATACAAAACAAAAAAAAATACTTTACACGAAGAAAATATCCTCACTCTATCACATGCAATTGTCTCAAACATTCTGAGGATGAAACGTGCCCTCAACATGAAATCAAGACCACATCTCCCCCCCCAGCAGGAAGAGAAAGAACCAAGAGTTATCCAGACACTTTGCAGCAGTGACTAAGCTCACAGGAACCCAGCTCTCCATGAACCTCCCCGGGGTTTGGACAAGAGGAGGGTGTTGAGACAAGCAAATGGTTTAGCCAAAGGAAAAAGGGAGACAAGGAAAAGGGAAGGAGACAGAAGCACATTCCATGCACCCTCTGACAGGATGGAGGAGCTTCATTTACCAGACAGGCCTTGACCTTAATTCAGAAGAGAGTGTGGTAAATATTAGGTGAGAGCAGAGTCTGTTTTAACAAGTGTTTGGCCTTGTTCCACCCTCTTTCCTTCCACTGCCCAGGAACAAGTCAGGACCACCTCCCCTCCCTGCAAAGGTCAGAAAACCCCCCATGCCAAATACTTACTCTCAGGCTGGCAGAGGAAGCCATGCAGCCACACACTGGCAAGTGTGGAAGAAAATGTCAACCCAATGAGCTGCCAGGGTTCAAGTCCATCACACCGGGCGTTCACAAAGCTTGTCACTTTCTCCCAGTACATCTGGAGGATTTCCTTGTAGGGAATAATGGCATCCTGTGCAAAGGAAAACCAGGATATTGAGGAAAGTGCAAATGGAAACAAGCAGGGCATCAAAAAGCCAGCTGTTGATTTAAAAGGTGCTGTCTGGTATGCAGACCCTATGGTTTCCTTAATTCCTACAAATACAACAGGTAGGAGATGGTTTTTATTCACTTCCACTCGATAAAATACACACCTTGAGAGATTTCAAATACTGAGAGAGAAGCACCAAGAGCAGATGAGCAATGGAAAGTCCCAAATCTTACCACTGCCCAAGAGGAGAAACTGTGCTAAGAATTTTTTTCCAAGAATTCTCAGGTGCTGAGGGCAGGTACCACCAAAACAGGTTCATGAAGTACCTTGGGCTGGAATTTTCAATGAAGATGGAAGCATTCAGCAAGTCCTTAATTTAAAGATCTAATTAGCATGTTACACACCACGGGGGGGATGGGAGAGGAAAACACTGCTGCCGCCAAAATAACCCCAGAAAATGGTGATGCAAGCACAATTACAATGTCAAAGCAGGAATTACTGTCGGGACACATCCCAAGCTCCCAATCAATAGCTTCAAACCAGATGCTCTTCAAAAGCATCAGAACAGGGTGAGAAAAACTGGATGTGCACAGGAGAAAAAGCACATTTCCCCCTAAACAGGGGTCTCCCATCCAGTTCTCTGGGAAGAGGTTTCTAGAGATAAGAAGAATAAGCAAGAACAGAACCCTCTTCCAAATTCCTCTTCCCTTTTGGGGAACTGGACCAGCCCAGTTCTGCCCAGAGCTTCACCCGCCAAACAACAGGAAAAGAAAGTACATGCGGCCTTTCAAAAGATTTGTAACTAAACCTTGGGAGGAATAAATCCTTGATTTCTGTGCTGTTGGACTCCGGGTAGGAACAGAGCAGTTTTTCAACAAATTGCTAAATTAAAAACTGCTAAAGCTTTACTTCTCAGGACCCCTCACAGGCCTCACTTCTGGGTCAGGCCAACAACAGAAGCAGCATTTAATTAATTTTTTTTTAGGGGGTCATTCCAATACAACTGGAGACGCTACTAACAGTCTAAAAACAGACAAAGTTTTCCAAATAATCAAAGGAGGAAGCTTTTGTTACCAGAAGGCAACACTATTGAATACTCACTACTTTGCAAAAGCAGTAACATGCATGTAACATGGCAGAGTTTGAAAGCATTTAAGCAACCCAAACATGAATTCCAGCAGAATTAACAGCGTTTACCCTCAGCAGAGGAGGGTTTTCACCCAGGTCGCAGCACAGGCTAAAGGGACACGGATTGAATTCGGCAAAAGCAGGCTCAGCTCTGAGAAGGAAAATTAGCACCTATTTACTTGGCAAAGGGCAATTTAAAAATACACCCGAGCCACTTCAGCCTCCAAAACAAGGAGGCCGCACAAACCGCTGCAATTAGGCAATGTCCCAGCTAATGAACGCCCCGTCCTCCAAGCCACTCACCACAAAGCCGATTTAACCCCAGGATTTAAGGGAAGAGCCACCTTTTCCAGCTAACCAGAGGTGGTGCTTAAATTTCAGCGAGTTTGCATAATCTTCGCTGGCAAATCCCTGGAAATGAGCGTTTAACCAGCAAGAATGGCTTTGGTTCTTTGCCTAGGGTGAAATGCCAGGATATCATTCTGTTTTGGAAGTGCACTTAAAGGATGGAAATGGAGCCACTAATGGGCTGGTGTCTCAATAGCTGTTCTCAACTCATGGCCAGAAAATGCTGCGGCATCAAATACAAAGTGTGCTGTGCTTTTTTTTTTTTTAATTTATTTCCTGAAGATGGAGGACACTGTAAGCTCTGAATCAAAATGGAACATGACCCTCTTGACAGAAGTCACTCCAGTCAATGGCCAGGTCAAAATAAATAAAACTGGCAAGAGATTGGCCTCTGGACAGAAGGTCTCAGCTATCTGCACATTTTGTTGCCACTGAAACCCCTGAGAACTGGCACACAGGAACTCAACAGTATATCCAAGTTTTGAACAAATGATAGAAGATTTTCATTATGTTCAATCTAAGAAGAATTTCTTCCCCTTTCTTGCTTTAAAAAAACCCAACCTGAAATCAATCCACAAGTGTTACAGCTTGACCAAGTAAAGTTTCTTCTGTATTTATCATTTTCCTTCTTCACTCATTTCATACTTAGATGAGTTTGAAAGATGAGGTTGATCCATTTAGGAGGATATTAGAAACTGGGACTAAAAAACCCAGCAAAAATTGGCACAGAAGCTGAGTTAGCAGTAATTTACAATTTCTCAGCTCCCTGGCTATCCCTGGCTCAGTTTTTCCCAAATGCTCCTTTCCCTGAAAGTATCCATCAAGACATGGGAGACCTTTACTTTCTGAATTATCCACTTAATCCCACAGAAACCAGAGGGCATTTAGAAGGTTGCACTCGAATGTTTTTATTACACCCAGGAACATGCTGGGTTAAAATCTTCATGTAGGACAATAACCTGTTTATTTGTGAAAGCATCAAAAAATAAAGGTTCCCCTTCCCATTAGAAAAGGGTAGACAAGCTGTTTTTATTTCTGTTAGAGAACCTTCCCCACACAAAAGCTTCACAAACCACAGGATTATTTCAGAAGCAGTTTAAAAACCTGACTTATGAGCACAATAAAGAGCGAGGAGAAAAAAAAAACTCCACTGGAGGATTTGTTTTTAATTCTCAGAGCAGTAAGACAGACCCAGGTATCAGATAAAATACTAATTGCTATCATTAGGACTTGCAGTGCTCATTTGTACTGATATTAATGCACTCAGCTACCTAAGCAGTTTACATATTGAATTCTTAGCTGCACAGATTAGGAATACATCCTTACTACTTTATTTCTAAAAGCCATTAGCTGGCTGAGCTGGTTCCAGGGACAGCACTTAGGCCACTACAAAAGAGCACAAATTAACTGCGGTAATGCCTTTCTGTCCCAGATGATAGAAAAAGGAGGGGGGAGGAATGCCAAAGCTAATGAGAGCACAGTTTGCATTTTTGCCAGAACAGCATTTCCTCAGCTGTGAGTTTTAGGAAGAAAAAAAGCTAAAAAGAAAAAAAAATAAAATGAGAGAGAGAGAAAGAAACAAAAAAGGCAACAAACTGCAGAAGCTCAAACTGTTACAAGTGCCTTCTGTTTCTGTGGAAATGGAAACACTGTCTGGATTTACCTGTGGGAAAAACGGGAAGAAAGATTTTGCTGAACCTTCCTTCCTCCAAAAGAACATTTAAAGTGGGTTTAAAATGGGGCCAGAATAAAAGTAGCTGTTAAAGGCAGGTTTATGTAATGCAATACCATGAGGCTGACTATGCAAGGAAGAAGTGCTAAGATCAAAGAATGACAGAAAGGCTTAGGCTGGAAAATACCCTAAAGACCAGCTTGTTCCAAACAAGGGACACTTTAAAGGGACACTTTACACTATCCCAGGCTGCTCCAAGCTCTGTCCAGCCTGGCCTTGGACAATTCCAGGGATGGAGCAGCCACAGCTTCTCTGGGCACCCTGTGCCAGGGCCTCCCCACCCTCATAGGGAAGAATTTCTTCCCAATAACCACTATAAACCTACTCTCTGTCAGTTTAAACCACATCCTCAGCTTTCACCTGAATCCACACACATTCCCAAACTAGGGACCCTGTGACCACTTCCCCACACTCCGAATGTCTGTCTGCCACCAGCTTCCCTCCTGTCCCCAGCGCTGGGGCAGGAGGTGGCTGTCACACAGTAAATCCAGGCCAAGGGAGATGGCTCCAAGCACGGGCTAGGGCAGCTCCGATTACGGCAGCACGGGAACACCGGTACTGCCACTGCAATTAAGGCTTCTGCTCCAACACAACGAGTTCTCCCGAGGAGAAGCTTCCTGAATCAAAGCCAGCAAGGACACGGCAGCCTGGCTCATTTATTCTGCTCCTCAGCAGGAGGAAGACTCCAATTACCCTGCCTTTGCTGACACCTCGCTGCCTGCACGTGCTCTGGCCACAACAGGCACATCTGACCGGAGTAACCAGCACTGGACTGGCCGAATTCCTGCCGGAGAGCCGGGAATGGGATTGAGCAACACCAGCCCAGCCTCCCGGAGCGCTCCTGCTGCCTGTGCCTGCGGGGTTCTGACTCGCACCCCAGCAATGACTCTGCTCCTCCGTCCCTCCCTGCCAGCCCCAGCCTGACAAATACCTTTGCAGGGAATATTTGTTAGTCAGCTCCTGATTACAGCTCCAGGTTCGGACCACGTGCTGCCCCAGCCTGGCCAAAGGATGTGGGCAGACAGAGACACACCGGATGCGTGATCTCTCAGAAATCAAAAATCACGAAGTTTTGGGTGTATGGGCTGAAGTGAAACTAAGAACACATTATCATCTTACCACAGCTCCCCAATACCACCAGTTTTGTCTGCATTGCATTTACTGAAACTTTGTATCTTTCCGGAATGACAGCAGCTTGGGGAGGGTGGCGTTTGCCACGTATATTGTCTGCAAAATGAATGTATACATACTGTACCACCAGCCCTGACAGTTCAAGAGGAGTGGCTAAACAATGGCTAATTATAGCTTCAGCACAAAAACAAGCAAGTCAGAGTAAGAGCAGCAGCATTCCAGCTTCCACTGGGGAGATAGAATGCAAAACCACCAAAACAAAATGGGAAAAGACTGATTGGAGGCTCACAAAAGGTATGATTTTACAGGAGCCCAAAGGACTCCAAAAACCAAGTTCAAATTTCATTGAGCCCAAAACACACACGAGGTGTCATGCTCACTTTGCTCACTTAGGCAAAGCAATTTACAGAAGTTTCTGCAAACACCTAGGCACGCTCCAGGCAGCACAGAGACAGGATCCACCACCGTGGATCTCTGTGGGTCACCAGCTCCAAGAATGTGTGAGGAAACCTCCTCTGCTGAGGATAATCAGGGTAAAAGAAGTGCCCAGCTCCCTGCATGCTGGGGCTCATCTGGACACATTTCATTCCTCCACTTGGCCCCCTCTCAGCCTCAGAACCCTGCATGCCTTCCAGAGAATAAAATGGGTATTTCTTTGAAATATTTTGTGAGCACCTGGGTGCTACCACAGCACTAAGCCTTGGCAGGAGCTGTCTGGGAGCAGACCCTAGCATGGCAATTGTTCTGGGAGCAGGCAGCCATGAACAAAGGCAGCAGGGAGCCCTGGCACAGCTCCCCAGCAGGGTTATGCAAGCCTGGGACAAAGCCCCCAGTATCAGCACTAACTGAATGCTGCTATTATACATTAAGGGCCCTGCTCTTGGGCAAGTCCGACCATAGGGCAGAATCCTCAAAAATTATCTTATCAATACCAACATGCAAAACTCTTTGACCCCTGCATTATCCAGTCACAAGCCCTTCCTGATATGGCACGGATAAATTCTGATGAGCAAAGAGGGGCAAAGGAACACTCAGAACACAAAGGACTCTGAGTGACTTTTACACGCAAATTTCTAGGAAATACAAATATTTCTGAATACAGAAAACCGTATCACAATCAGCACAGCAAATAGACCAGAACACCTGCTGCTAGAATCCTAAATTTCACTTCATGCTCTAAGGGCAGCATAAAGCACATACAAGGCCTGCTAGTACTTGAAAGGGAATGTTTTTCATTGTGTGGGATGCAAAGAATAGGAGCAATAAAATCACAGAATCACAGATTCATTTGTTTTGGAAGAGACCTTGAATTCCATCTCATTCCATCCCCCCGGACACCTCCCACTATCCCAGGCTGCTCCAAGCCCCGTCCAACCTGGCCTGGGACACTTTCAGGGATCCAGGGACAGTCACAGCTTCTCTGGGCACGCTGTGCCAGGGCCTGCCCACTCTCACAGGGAGAAATTATTTCCTAATATCTAATCCAAGCCGAACATTCTGCCAGTGTGGAGCCACTCCCCCTCGTCTCTTGTGAAGAGTCTCTCTCCACCTATCTCCAGATACTGGAGGCCACAATGAGGTCACCCCAAAGCCTCTCTTCTCCAGGCTGAACAATCCCATCTCTCCCAGCAGGGCTGCTCCATCCCTTTAATCATCCTGTTGCCTCCTCCAGACTCACTCCAACAGCTCCAGGCCCCTCCTGTGTTGGGCCCCCCCAGGCTGGAGGTGGCAGATCAGACAGAGACATCTTTTTATTGGCCATTTGGAAAAAGAGACAAGCAGCACCCCTAAAATCCTTACTCAGAGAGGGGCTCTATGGAATCTCTTTGAGCACAGGAGTCACAGCAAGGCTGTGATTGCTGCCACACCAGGCAAACCACACACAATAAATGCTGTGATTAAGTTTATCTTCACACCACCAAGCACTGCTGGAGAAATCCAAGGCAGGAAGTGAGTGAGGCATAACCTCAGCAGATCTTCAGACACAACTTCGAAGGGTAAGAAGAGAGTGGGAAACTCTGAGTAGGCTGTACATCAGCAAAACATGGAAAAAGAAAGATTTTACTCTGTCAAGGTAAGAAAATTTCCAGTGCTTCGCGCTGCCTTTTGCTAAGGTCACAGGAAGGATGGCAGAGTGAAACCACAGTTCAGGAAAAACACTGTGTATCAGCGTGTCTCCAGAGGAAGCCTCATTCCCCGAGTACAAAGCCAACTTCCTAAGCTTTCCAGAAGCCACGAATCCTGTGCAGTAGCTACTGTCTAATCTAGTGAGTAAAAGAGCAGACCTGAGCAGGTCTTTCAGGTGCAATAAGCAGCAATTTTCTCCGCAAAGCTTCGGCACAGAAGGCGCTGAGGTGAGAACAGCCTGACCACACAGCACGGCCCCAGCAACCCCAGGCCAGTCTAGACCTTCCCCTGCACAGCAAGCAAAGTATTTACCCAGTGCCAAATTTTGGCAGCTGAAAGCAACCCCAACACAAGCTGTGCAGGCTTTTGGTGCTGTCCCAAGCTAAGCAAAGCAAGAAGAAGCAGCAGCACTTGGATTCTTGGGAAGTGGGACAAAGGAGTGGGACAAAGATAATGCTGTTTCATTTATCACTCAGTAGCTGTGATTTCAATTTTTGATAGGGAAAAAAAAAAAAAAAAAAAACCAAAACCAAACAATCAATCAAAAACCTAGCACCTCTTCCAGGTCTGGGGAATTGCAAAAGATTCATGCCGTGCCAACGTGGGCTAGGGCCAGCTACATTGCAAGCAATGCCAAAGTTTGCTGCTAGCTAAAATAATAACAGCCAATTAGCAAACAGCGTCTCTAAAAAGCAACAATCAATCAGCAAACACGAGCCCTCTGAGCCCGATCAGCACCTTCGCCAAAACCCTGAGGAAAACATCACTCTGCCCCACCCATGCGAAATGAACCAGAGACGGGCGACAACACGGCTGCTAACCCCGAAACTGGGCGATTGTGGGGAATAAGGGAAGGAATGCACGAACAAGAGGCGGTCCAGGGGAAGGGCACGGGGCTCGGAGGGGCGCTGACCGCCCACCCTCGCACCCCGCCGGCGGCCGGGCTCGGCCCGCCATCCCCTGAGGGGATCCCCAGCCCGCGCCGGGCCTCGCTGCCTCGCAGGCCTCACCCCTCCCTCTCCGCCCCACGCCGGCCTCGCACTCCGCGCTCACCATCGCTGCTCCTGCCGCCGCTCTTTGGTTCCTTCCTCCCTTCTTTTTCTCCCTCCTTCTCCTCCTCCTCCCGCTGCCCGCGGGGTCCCGGCGCGCCCGCGCCCCGCCCCGAGCTTTGCCCTTCCCGCTGGCCCCGCCCACGGGGCGGGGAGGCCACGCCCCCCTCGGGGCGAGCGGCGCCCCCTAGCGGCGGAGGAAAGGGCGGGAAAGGCGCGCGCCCCCTCAGGGAGGGGCGGCGGGAGAGCAGCGCCCCCTAGCGGCGGAGGAGAGGGCGGGAGAGCAGCGCCCTCAGCTGGAAGGAGGCGGTAAAACCTTAAAGACAGGCGTTTTTTGTTAAAAATACGAGAAAAACCCACCGCGAACAAACAAACGGCAGCAAGAGCAACAACAAAACAGTTTGTAGGCTCGCCCTGGTTATTAAATATCGTGCGCTGGAGCCTCTCTGCGTTGGATGCAGCCTGGGAGAGCTGAGGGTGTGCTCCAGGAGAAGAGAAGGCCTCAGGGAGATGAGACGGACTTGGGACAAGCGGGAATGGCTCCACACTGACAGAGCACAGGTTAGAGGGGATTTTGTGAAGGAATTGTTCCCTCTGAGGGTGGGGAGGCCCTCCTGGATCCCTGGAATGTCCAAGGCCAGGCTTAAAGCACCTGGGATAGTGGAAGGTGTCCCTGCCGTGGCAGGGCGTGGGGACAAGACAAACCTTAAGGTCCATTCTAACCCAAATCATTCTGTGGCATCTTTTGAGGAGAGTTTTTGTTCTGTGCAAAATATAAGGCAGATTAAAATCTGCTCTGTTCTGGGTGGATCGTTGGGACCCCTCATCACCCTCACTGCCCACACCTGTGACTGGCAACCCCTTACACCACAAGGACCCCAAAAACAGCTTGGCAGGAGAAGGATTTGAGGGCTGCTGACCCCTGACACTATTCCATAAAACTTAAGAAGAACATGGGAAGAGTGCAAACAGCCAGCCAAAATGCCCCGGTGTTCAGGAGAGTTTTACGAGGTTAAAGGTCTCTGTGTCCCCTGGCATTAATTCTGACCTCATGAAATAAATACGGTAAGCAGAACATTGTTTGGGACCAGCCTTGTACAAGCACAGCTGTTTTTAGACATCCAGGGCAAACCTGAGAAGCACCCCGAGGCGTTTAGGTTATGCAAAGGAACATTTTGAATCAATCATGTTGCAGAACACTTGCAGGGGGGAAAAGGCAGAGATGGGCAGCAGCAAAAACAAAGGGAAAACTTTTCACATCAGTGGTTTCTGGTGCAGTGACAGATAGCACAGCAGCATTTGGTCATTCCCCCAAAATTAACACTTGGAGCACTGAGCCATGGAGTGCTGCCTCTGCTGCTTGCAGAAACTGCCCCTCTCCTGGGAGGTGGCAGCAGGAGAAAACGCCCACATTAAGCCATTTCTGCTTAATCTCTACAGAACACTTGGCTTCAGAATTTATAAATCTGTGCCAACTTTCAGACAGATTCTGGTGCAGCATTTTTAACTTTTGCTCTTAACCTCCCTCACTTTTGTTTCTACACTCTGTGGAAGCAGAGATTGCAAGCATCAGGTCCTGGCATTTGTAGTTTGCTGTTACAGTAGTTTATGTAGTTTGTGTTACAGGCAGTGACTGTTTGCCTGCTGTCACCGTGCCACCAGAGCTGCCTCCTCACAGAAGGTGACACCTGGCATAAGCCAGCAGACAGTGCTTTGATCTCGAGCAAACTGCCCTCGTGGGATGGCTTTTAGAGCCGTGCCTAGACATCAGATGCTCTTTTTAGCAGAAAAAAAGGAGCAGGCAGGTCTGTTAGTAACCCAGTACCAGTCTCACAAAATAGGTCTCCTTCCCACATGCTTGCCAAGACAGAAAGCATCTACTCAGGAGAACCCCAAAGGAGTTGTGTTTTCTCACTATAAAAACCTCTGCAAACACCAGGGACCCCAGCCTTCAAGAAAAACATTGCTCTTTGGAAAATAGCCTTAAAACCCACATTTATGTATTCCAAGTAATGTCTTGCTCTCGAGGGGGTGAGAGGGAATCTTGTTTGTTCCTTCAGACTCCTAAAAAGAATCTCTTTGGATGCATCATTGCATCTTCACGCACACCTTCACATAATGGCAGGAAACAAAGAGCTCTGATTGTTTAATATGGCTAAAAGCACAGGTAGGAGGGAATATCTTGCTGGGAATATCTGGGTGGGAAGGAAAAGCCACACTGGGGAGGGAGAGGAGCCATTTGAGTGAGGGGACAGTGGTGGCACAAGAGCAAATGGATGCAGGTTGGCCCTGGTTTTCCCACTAATCAGATGAATTTTAAAAATATCAAAGTAGCTTGGCTTCTCCTCACAAGTGGCAGGATTAATGTTGAGGCTGTGCCAAAGTGCTCTCCCAAAGAGGAGATTGCCTTTCCCAGGAAAGGCCAAGCATCACCTGGCCAACATTGCCCATGCTAAAACAGAGCTCTCACATCTCCTTTAAAGGATGGCTTGGAAGGGGGTTGGGGAGAAAAAAACCCAAACAATTCATGGTTTTGCAGTGCTCCAAGATCCTGTGGGGGTTGGCATTGTGTTGGTATTACAGGTTACATATTTATGAGTGAAGAACTGTCACAGAGACCAATCCAGCAGGTTCATGTTCTGATGCAAAAGTCGAGTCTGAAAGCAGTCGAGTTTGAAAAAAAGAAGGCTTTTTCCTCTATCCACAGAGAAATGGAAAGGGGAATTATAACTACTTTCTGAACAGAACAAACCCCTGTTTCTTCTTTGGCCTCACTTTGGCCAAATCCCACTTTCAGCCAGGGGTGCCTGTCTGTGAAGGATGGTTCTTTTCCAGAGGGTGGGAAGGGTGTCACTCAAAATGCCTGAGGTGGCCCCCAGGAGGCCAAGGCCAGCCAGAGCTGTCACTCTTTTTGTCTGGGAGCAATCCTCCAACATTCATGGGCACCCTGGGAGGGTCCTGGAAGGTCCTAAAGCATCCCAGGATGTCCTGGAGGGGTCTGGGACGGGTGGGACCGTGAGTGTCCCATGGGTGTCAGAGGTCCTGAGAGGTCCAGGGGCGGTCCTGGGTGGTCCTGGAATTTCCAGGGGGGTTCCCAGAGAGGGTTCTATGGGGACCTTCCAGGACCCAGCCCCGTGTGCACAGGCTGGGGACACGGGGGAAGGGACAGGAAGCCGAAGCATCGCTGCCCGCTGGCGCTGGCCCGGTGTGGTGCGCGCTGGCGGCAGGAGCCGAGTTTCCTGCCACCACCACAGCCCGACAGCTGCTGGGGGCACCCGCCCTGACACCCGGGGAGGGGACCGAGGGGCTGAGGGCACTGGGAGTTTGTCTCTAGAAGAAGGAAAACCTGCTCCCCACGGGAGAAAGGACAAGGAGCTACAGCGACAGAAACCCCCCCACCCACACACACCTCAGCCCCCTAAAATGGTAAAAAGAAAAGATCAAAACTTTCGTCCTGATCTCTGAGAGATGAGAGTCAATAAATTGCCACTGAAAGAGGCGTAAAAACGGCCGGGATCGATCCGTGAAATGCCAGGTGCGTCTGAAAATTGTTTTGCAGAGCTCACGGCCCGGCTTTCCCAGCGCTGTGCGTGGAGTAGTGGCACCACCTCGGCGGGAAGCCCTGGGGCCTCACTTCTCCTACCCGCTAATTAGGAGCCGTTTATTAAGCTAATTAGGCGCTGTTTCATTGTCCTTGAGCTGCCTTGGTCCTCTGCACAGGCCAGCACGGGCTCAGAGGCTGCGGGTGCCGAACGTGGGGGGATTCCGCCTCCTGAAACCGCGAATATCCGAGGATTGCTCCCAGACAGAAGCTGCCAGGACCGGCGGCTGTGGCTGGCTGGCCTTGGGCTCCCGGGGGCCGTCCCTAGACCGGGAGACACGAGAGGGACACGGGGAGACATGGGGGGACACGGCGGGGAGCACAGGGGACATGGGCAGGGACCCTGCGGACCTTCAGTCTCAAGTTCCCCCCTCCGGCTGAATCTCAGATCACCCCGGCACCAAAACACCGCTTAAAATGTCACATTTCTCCCTCCCTCTTCCCAGTGTTCGCCCCAAAAGTGTAATTCCCCGAGTTATTTTTAGGTTTTATTCGGCTTTTAGGTCGATTTCTCCCCTACATCGCCCGCCTCCGGGAGACTTTTCACCGGCTGCGACTCTGCCCATCCCCGCTGGGATTTTCCCTGCATTAATGATGCTGCTTTTGGGGTGCAATGGAGGCTCAGATCTCGGCAGATTCTTTCTTGCAGATCCACTGCAGCCTCGTGTCGCAGGTCTGAGAGACGATCCCATTCCCCTTGAGCGTTCCACAGGCTCCAGGTCCTTGCTTCTCGAGGTCCACCTGGAACCTGCGGGTGGCAGGAAGGAGCCCGTGTCACCCCCGGGGTCCCTCGGGGACAATGGGGTGCCCTCCCCACCCCAGCGCTCCCCAGGTCGCTCACTGGTCCTGGTCGAGGTCGGAGCCATCCTCCCACGTCCAGCCCGTCCCGGACACAGGCATCGAGAGGCCGATCCAGAAGTGCCGTGTGGGCTTCTGCAAACTGTCATTTAGGAATTCCTGGCCCGGGAAAGGAGAAGGGATGGCGCTGGTTTGGTCACCCCAA
>WBND01000986.1:274687-301306 GCA_013398595.1 Tychaedon coryphoeus | reverse complement strand
TTATTTTCCCTTCTTTCAGGAACTTATTATAGCAAATTAAGATATCAAATTTTTCCCATCTTCTCTTTACTTTGATGATGCACTTGTTCAAAGGTTGTCTCATGCAATGAGAGGGCTTTTTTTAACCAATCAGATATCTCAAAATATAATGTCAAAAAACACTACAAAAGCATTACTGGAGTTGAATAGAGATGGAAAATCGTCTCCTAAACTATACATAGAATCACACAGAATTATTCAGACTGAAGAGACATCAGGACATCTTTTGTCCAATGTTCAATTCAGAGCAGGAGTAAGCTGGAGGTCAGACCACTATGTTCAGGGCTTTATTCAGTCTGGTCTTGAATATGTCCAAGAACACAGAGGCTAAGGAGTCTCTCTGAAAAACCTGTTCCACACTTGTACCGTGCTAACACTTACAAGGTCTTCCATACATCCAGTTTAAACTCCACTTGTTCCAGTTTATACCTGTAGCCTTTCATCTCTCTGATGCAGCCCCGTAAAGAGCCCAGCTCCATCTTTTTGCAAACCCTCTTGGTGGCATGGGCAAGCTGCTGACGAGTTCTCCCAAAGCAGTCTCATCTTCAGGCTGAATAAACCCTGATCCTCCATTCTCTCCTCAAAGAAAAAGTGTTCCAGCTCCAGACCAGTTTGGGGATCATCTGCTAATCCCAATCCAGCTAGCTGATGTCTTTCTTGCATTGAGGAGCCCAAAACTGTAAGCAGTAGCTAGATGAGGTCTCACAGGCTCTGAACTGCAGAGGGATAATCCTTGTCCCTCAATCTCCTTTCTATTTCCCTATGAATACAACTCGGATGCCATCCAACCAGCTTTTTATCCATCTAGTTTTCTACCATCCAGAGTGCAATGTTCAACACTAACAATGTAAGACTTACTAAAGTCAAGGCAAATATTACTCATTCCTTTCTCCATGCTCACAAAGCAGAAAGCAATTAGGTTGGCCAGGCATGAATGGCAGCCTGACTGTTCCCAATCCTTGTCTTTCTTCTCCTTCAGGGGCCCAGATGTGAGCTTTAGGAGAACATCATTTCCTTGGAAACTAAAGTGAGATGTGTGTACAGTAGTTTCCTGTACAGTCTTTTGGGCCTTGTTTGGAAAATGTGTGCAAAATTTGCTTTTCTCCAATAACCAGATCATGTCCCAAATTTTTCATGTTTCATTCTGAAATAATTTTACAGCATCGTCTTCAGTTTGCAATCCTTCCTTCCTTCCTTCCTTCCTTCCTTCCTTCCTTCCTGTAGTTATCTAATCAATTTTTCCTTTGTCTGTATTTTGTCTCTGATGATTTTTATGAAAGTATATTCCATTTGTCTAAGTTTTACCGCACCTCTTAGTGATTACTTCTCCATTTCTCAGGGCTATTTTGAATGCAGAGTCTAGCCTCTACTCACTCTTAATTCTCATCAGCTTTGTAGGTGGCAAATTTATCTATAAAACTGATGAGAAATATCGGTTTGTATTTCATCACTGATTGGGTTAATGATAATATTGAATAAAGCCAGGTCTAAGCCCATAACAAAATCCTTGTGATCCCACGGTTTCACTCCAAATGTAAGATATCTTTTCATTATAAAGAAAGTTCTGCAACCAACTTTGTGCTTTTTCTTTGTGGGTACATCTAGATCAAACGCAGATTGAAACACTACATGAAACAGTGCTGAAATTCTTACTATTTAAGGCACCTGTTTTCTCCTCTCTCCATAAAGCTACTAGACTAGAGAGCTTTGACATTATTTATTCAAAATATGTGAATTTCTACCATTGAATTTATTTTTTAACTCTCATTTCTGAAGTCAAAATGTTATAAGTGAAGTCACTTATCAGCAAACTAGAAGCATTATGTCTTAAGATTGGAACTATGCAACAGTGACATTGATGCCATCTATAAATTTTATAGCAGAGGTCTTAACAAAGAAAGATTTTTGTCTTGGTCAGGTGAATGATCAATATAAGAAAGGAACTAAGGATTTTTTTGTTTGTTAGTTTTGTTTTGCGACACTAAGGAATATAGATTTCCTATGTTTTGACCTGGTCACTGTCAAACAAATTCAACAGGCTCATGGTGCACCAGCAGCTAACCAAACAATCTTTTTGAGATATAGGTGGGAGCATGATGTCACAAGATGGATAGGCAAAAACAGAGAAACAGTAATTACTTACAAGCAATTTGTCGATGACGCTTCAATTATGTGATTTTTTTAATGCCTAAGGAAACTTATCATCCCCAAGACATTCAGTTTTCCTTGTAAAATTTTATAAGCACTTTGTTAAGCAGTTATTTCCATGGCGTTGCAACAACAACTTGCCATTTTTAATTACTTGTTTCAGGTGAATAAGAATATTGCAGATTTCCAGTATAATTTATCCCTTCAATTTCAAGCATAAGAAACAAAGTCATAATTTTCTTAAAATCTTGATTACCTTGGATTAGATTAAGACTTCATTTTTGAATTCACAATGTCATCAGGTATATTCTTTGAAACCTGCTTTTGATCAGCTTGTTTCTGATGCTGCTCAGAAAATTAACTTTTTTTTTAAATTATCTTTTAGCTTGCACTAAAATCTAAAGAATTCCAAATTAATAACTGGTATTGAAAGATGCATATGTTTGAACATGAGATCATAAAAACATGTCTTAGCATTTATAACCTGATCATCCTGCTTTCTCAAGACAGCATGTTCTATGTCTGTGATGCATAGTACAAATTATAGAAGGCTTTATTTAAAAGAATACAAAGACATTTACATTAGGCCAAATTAATCTTCCTAAACAAAGTGCAGTTTCTGCCAGTTCACTAAATAGACAACTGTTTCCTTCATGGTTTTACTTTAGTGGTTCTCATGAATCATAGACTCTTAATTTGTGACCCATTACAGGTCTCATGAATGCAGAGTGATGTGTTTTATGAGATTAAGAAACTGTGTGTAGCACATACTTGTAGGACAAAAAGGAATTTTAATCATAAAGAATTTATTTGCAGATTTACATGAAATCAGAGAAAGAAAACAGTCTATCTACAAATAGTATTCAAGGCCAGCGTTTAATTTCATAGCAACAGCATCGTTCCTGACTAACATGGTAGACGTATAAGCAAACTCTCTCCTCCTGCATCATCTGTTTTATTGGCTAGATTTCTAGAGTAATCAAACATCCAAATGGAATACTAGAAACTAAATGAACTTTTACATCATCAAAGTAGGAAAAAAGTAAAGAAAGTAAAATAGCTGAATTAGAAGAAGAATCACCACAGAAAATCTGCCCAGGAAGATATTTCCACTGCAATCTTTATTAGCTAATCAGTGGAAACAGCTATCCTGAAGAGATGAAAAAAGTCTTGCTGGGGACCTGTAAAACTTTACAGCACTCTTTAAGAAGCTTTCAAATGGTCTGGCCTGAAGCAGTTGACAAACCAATATTCTCCGGATTGTAATCTTCTGACAGTACTCAGGAATTGCTTTCTAGAAAACACTCTCTGTACATAATGACTGAATATAAACATCCTAATGCCATGGTTGCCTGTCTGTTGACAATCCAAAGGTTTGAATTTTCAAGAAGACTCAAACTACACATACATAAGTTTCTTTCTCACTTTTTCTTTTTTTTATTTTCAAGACATAACATTGTGGTCCAGCTCTTTCACCCTTAGATTATGGAATCAGAACAACCTGGTTGGAAGGGCCCTTAAAGACCATCACTTTCCAACACCCCTGCCACGAGTATGGACACATTTCACTAGACCAGGCTCCTCATGAGCCCACCCAACATTGCTTTCAACACTTCTAGGGTTAAGGCATCCACAATTTCTCTCAGCAACTTGTTCCAATGCCTCATCACCCTTACAGTAAAGATATTTTTTCCTAATATCTAATCTAAACCTCTTTCAATTTGATGCCATTCCCCCTTGTCCTGCCAGTATATATCCATGTAAAAGGTCTCTCTCCATCTTTATTGGTTTCTTGGTTTATTGTGCTAATGATGAAATGATTAGAGCTTTAGAAGCTTTTTCAAACTTATGTTTTTTTTTCATAATACGGGTTGAAAGCTGATCACCACCATTGTCACTCATGCAGTACAGGACTCTGCTGAACATTATATTCCTGTATTTCTTTCCCTGACAGAAATGCATAGAATTTTGAGTCACATATCAGAATTAAAAATTAAAAAGAAAAACAAAAATAAAATAAAAAAAGCAACAAAAAAAAGCAACAACAGCAACAAAAAAAAGCCAAAACAAAACAAAATAAACCCCAAAGGTCTTGGTTCCCTGATTTTCCTGGTTTGCAGGGCTGTGAAAGGGGCTCCTTATGACATCACATCCATTCATTTCTCTTGAAAATGTTTTCAGTCCCTCAATACTGGCATTCTGAGTATGGAAATAAAATATTTTCAATATATTGGTGGATAAAATTTATTTCCAAGTGTACTGTCAACATTTACAAATCAAACAGATAAATCCAGGCTTTACGGTGCTTATTTAACAGACCAAACACATGGTATGTTTTTTCACTGCGAGGTTGTTCTTCAATCACCATGAGCATTCGAGTTGAATATTTATACTTGAAAAACTAGCTGAATTCAAGCAAAGGCAAAAGGCAATTCAATTCAAAGGCAACAGGTTGTTCAGGAATCCACCAATTTAAAATGGGAAAGGTAAGTATTATTTTTGTCTAGTGCTTATTAGCAAGGTTTTCAAACATATTTATAACTTCTAACTTTTAAAAACAGATCAGGGCTTAGAAACAATGGGCTCATCAAGAATCATTTTTTTTTCTCTTCTTTTGTGGGAAATGTTAAGTATTCCTTTAATATCAGAAATTCTTTAAAGATCTGGCTTACAATGTTTTTTTCCTTTCAAAAGGTAGGTGTTACAGTTAATTGAGAGAAGCATTTTAAAAATTTGATGCCCTCTATCCCCAAACAAAGACTGCATGCACAGTAAGTCATAATCCTTGGCTTTGCAATACCACTTTATGAGGTAAAGAAGATGAATGTTCATTACTTTTAATCCTTACCATGATTTACGAGGCTCTGGGTATCCTTTCCCCAGAGCATCTACAACTGTGCGGTTGTTCTGCCTGCTGTTTAAATTACAGAGACATCTGCAAAGTAAATTATGGATTGTCGTCCCACAACAAAACAGCCTCCTGATCTCTCCTGTAGTATTTCTTTGATAACAGCAAAAGGCTTTCTTTCCCCTTGTTTATTGCTCTTGTCTTTCCAGACTGGATGATACTATGATGACCTTGATTACTACCTGCTCTACTCACTTTCAACCAACATGCTCCACTGTAAAAACTTACAGTAAAAAGGAGAGGGAATGAGCTGTGACAGAAAGAGCAGACAGCTACATAATGTTTATTCTATTCATTAAGCTTTTCAAAGTTAACAATTCACAAATGTGGAGATTATTTTACTCCTCCAGAAATACTTGTAGCTAAACCTAACATTTGGATGCTTAGAACCATTCCGAATGAGATGAATACCTAGCTTTTTTATATTCTAATACCTCTCTATTACATATTCATTAATATGCTGATCTCCACATCTCTACTTATATGCACATGTCAATATAAACATATCAAACACTTAGAGGGCTATCTAAGCCATATGAAAAGCTGAGCCATATTTTAATTATGTGCCTAATTTTATAATCCAGTGGTTTAAATTTTTTTATTTTGTAATAAATGCAGTGAGAATATAAACTTATTTTCAACAAAAAATCATATTGCAGGCATGCCAAGGCTCATCTTTATCCACACACAGGCATTCTTGGAAGATAGTCTACTCAGTGCTGATGTAATTAAATTTAAAATAAAACTTAATAAAATAATTCCACATTACTTGGTCTCTATTATCCTTCTCATTACATTGCTATGCTGTCTACCTAAGTGTCTTGAAACAAAATGCAATTTAAATTACAATCCAGGTGTCAGAAAAATAATGTTTTAAAGGCAAAGTGCATGGAAATACATCATCCAAACCATTTTACTAAGCAGAAATGATAGTCGCATCCCAAGATCTTCTGGCACAATTCCAACAAGCCTAGTCAAGATAGCAAGTGCTGATTTCATTGACATCAGAGAAGTTATTTTCATTCATTTGTCAGAGTCACTGAGATACAATCTCAATTTCCTAATTTCTTTTGACCAGTCAGAAGCCCAGAGTTTTGTAAGAGAAGATGCATAACTGAAAATTGCCTTGTGCTCTTTGTTCCAAAGACAACAAAGACAGACGAGCAAAAAAACTAGAATCCAGACACTTTTAACCATGTTTCATAGACTAAATTACTAAAAATAAAACCCAAAAAATTCACCAACCTTTGACATCTTTTGGAGACTCTGCTTTAAACTCATTTAGGCTTTTATCTCAAAATACATTATAATTAAATTTATAAAATTTATACCTTCATATCTAATTGATTTTTTTTTTCATCCCTGGCATTAAATTGTTGTCCAGAGTATAGTAAAACCAGCATATAGTACATTCCATAGGTAACAACTGAAGCAAACAGTAGTGTATTAATCAACATGAGGAAGTCTATGACATTGTTTTTTTACCTGTGTGAAAGGGGTTCTGCCAAGGTATGCCTTTGAAAGCGGACAAATACCATTTGACAAAAATGATATCATGCAAACACAAGAAAAAAAAAAGCATCATAAAAATAAATCTCAGAGCGAAAATTAGTTTCTGTCCTTTAAGAGGTACAGAATAGACTGTAAAGGTACTTTTATTTTCTCCAATCTACATCTAAATTGAAATAGTCTGAAGAATATAACATACAGTACAGCTCTCTGTGAACAATGAAATGGTCTGTAGCAGTGAAATATCTGTAGATTGCATCAAGTATTTTTGTTGAGATATGCAGCAAGGATAATTAGAATTTCTTGAGCTCAGTTAAGTAGGCCTAAAGCTAAATTCTGTTTAATATATAAATAACAGCAAACAAATAAGAAAAAAAAATCCAGGAACCAAAAAGTAAGAATTGAATCCACAACAGGTTTAACACAGTAAGTTCATCACAATTATTACAGATTTCTTTGAGATGACAGAGACACCTTTTTACCTGTGAATACCATTCCACATCTTCCAAGACCTTATAGAAATGAAGTTCAGCCCTTGGCTGGCCTTATTCACCACAATCCTCAACTGTCTGGGTCACTATAGTCTGTAACAAATATGCAAAAGTTAAAATGACATTGTCAACAATTGTTTCTCATGAAATTGGGAAGAATAACAGCCAAAGCACAATGATGTGTTATTAGAAAATCAATTTAGCATTAAAAAATAGTAACAGATCACTGCACAGCACTTTTTCTGTGCCTCTTGACTAAATATGGCAAGGTGAGGAGCAGGACGTGGACACCCCTTGAAGTTGATGGATCCCACTGAGCAAATGTTCAGAATTAAACTGCTCACATTCCTTATAGCTGTCTAAAACTTGGGGGATTTTATTGCCAGTAGGCATTATTGCAGAATATCATATTACAGCTCTGATTTGTATGCATTGCCTTGGCTGGGTTTCCTTTGTGTCAGCTATCATTCATCACAGCATGAAAATAAATATACAAAGAATTTTTTTAAAAGGATGGAGTAATGATAATAGGAGCTAGGGACATCTAATATAATGATTTGTTCTTTTCACAATGGTTTTACAGCCAATTTTGTCACTACTATAATAGTATAAATCAGTATCATATATGGCAGGGTTGTAATTTTTCTCTTAAATGCAATTCTGTAACTCACGGAAGCAACTTCTATAACTAGCCCATCCTGATCTGGTTCCTATTACAGCTCTGAGACACATTTTTATTTGAACCTCAATTTGATGTTTAGGTGATGGGGGTGGGGGGAAGCAAACAAAAAAACCCTGGAAAATATTTTTTATTACTTCAATAAGATGGAAACTTGGAGGGTGCTTTGCTGCTTTTATTTATTGTCTAGTTCGCATAATGGAATTTTTTGATGCAGATGGACAGAAAGCTAAATTAAGAGGGGGGAAGAGAATAAAAGAAATTAAAACATATGAGATTCCAAACCTAAGACAGAAGGGATATTAAGAGAGAGATGGCATCCAGATACAAAACTACAAAACAAGAGAAAACTCAAGGGAAGACAAACAGCTCAGCTAGTGACTCTCTGTCTTCTTTCACACCCCAGCCATAAGTGTCTTTCACACCCCTTGGATAAGTGTCCTTATCCAAGATAAGAGGCTACTAAAGAGAGGCATAACATCCACTTTGAGCCAAACCATTAGATCATATTAAATTAAGGCTTTTAGAAATGTACAAACTTGGGAGTTACCGGTGAATTATGCCTGCAGAGAACAATAAGCCATTCATAACACATTAACAATCTAAGTCTCCATACTTCAAGAAAACTTTAAAAGAAAACCTAATAGTACACTACAACATAAACTGCATATTTATAAATTTATAACTTGCTTACAGTACTTCCACTCCCTCCACTGAATTAATACAGAATCACTTTTGATGCCTTCAGAACTTCTGGTACCTTCAGAAGTTTTTATACCTTTTTGGGGGAGTAGGGGGAAGGGGAGGGAATAATAGAATTTTCTTTAAGTTCACTGGAAGGAGTATTTATTCAATAAGTAGTTGAATTAAATTTTGAAATTATTAGTATCATTCAACCACGATTTTTTAATGCCCAAGGCATTCTATTCACTGACAATTAATTTACCGTAGGAGTGATTGATTCCAATGCAATAGTTGGTACTATTCAAATACTCAGTCCACGTGGATGTGGTGATCTATTTCACGCTTTAAATTCACCATATTTGTGAGGAAGGCAGCACCAGAAGAAAACTTGCCCACTTAACTGGAGAATTCTTTTTGAGTTTTACTAAGGCAAGCAGGATTTGAATGTCATGATTTATTTCAAGCTTACCAAGCCAACCACATTCTTTTTTCTTTGAAAGAATTTACTTGTGGTCCTTACACAAAAAAATTTAATATACCTGCCAAAAACCAAACTTACAAACAAAAAAGGAGTCCAAAAGGAGAAGAATCCCAACACTGTACAAGCTCCTTTTGTTGTAGAAATCACTAATAGAAAACAGAAGTTGTAAACAAAACAACTTGCACTTTCTTAGTATTAATTCTATATGTTATTGGATTTGATAGCACCAATATTAACTTAATGGATCAATAACACTTGATATCAGTTCAAAAGAGCAGCTGAAACATGCATCCAGAACTACACACATTGTAGGGGTATAGAATCTGCTGATGTAGGAATAAAGAACCTCATAAAACCCAAGGGGGGAAAAAAAAAATCCAGGTTTTTGATATTAGCAGAGCAAGTTCCTGTTTCCTTAAAAATATTCTTAAAATGCAGCATATAGACCTAGTTACCTATTGCTTGGCACCTCTTACCAAAAACAATGGAAAACAAAAAGAGATCCCAATGACTCTTACTGCATATAAAGACTGGAGTGGCTCTGTAAACCTTATTGATTTTTTTTCTCAGTTGCATTGATTAAATTTGAAAAATTGTTCCTGCAAATAATCTACATTACTTAGCTGAAAGAAATGTACAGCACCAAAAACTGTAATATACAGTTTGCATCAATCATTTAACCTGAGGAAATTGACTGGGAACTATGGTGCCATTGAGTACCTTGGAATATATCCACATTCAGAGAACATTTTGAACACAGTTGGAAAACAAAGTTAAAGCTGTCAGGATTGTTATCATCTGTGAAACTGCAGAAAGTATCAAGTGAGAAAGAATGTGCATATTTGGTGAAATGTAATTCACTTTCATTTACAGATATTTTTCACAATATAACATTTAACTGGAAGTTGCCTAAATTGTGCTGCGTGAAATTATGGTTCCTTGCTCTCTTTTGTTTTTGCAGGTGGACTGAATTTCCTACTGCTTTTCTGTCTGTGCTCCTTTGCCACCACAAGAAAGGTGGATCACAACTATCAATGAAAGTGATGATTCATCCTTTCTGAAGCTGGCATCTGGGCTAAAGTTTTAGGAGTTTTTTCATTCCCTTTATATCAACAATTATTCTCCAGAAACAAATGTCCTTGGGCAAGATACTCCCCACACACAAGATCCTTCAGAAATAACTTGTATCATAGACTGAAAGGTCTCACTTCTCCCTGTACTCTTCAATATTCTTGGTTTTTCATTTTACTGTGCTAGTGCGTTTACAGAAATTTGGCAGTCAAACATACCCTTCAAAACCATTATTGTCAATTTTGTAAAGAACAATATTTCCATCTGGGATTATTTAATAAATACTTTTCCAACACAATTATGCAACAATGTACTACTAATAATGCTTTCATGTTTACTTATTGACAAGTCAATATTAAAACAAGCAGCATTCACTCTATTGCTGAATTCTGAGATCCCTGTGACAGAATTCAGTAATAAACCTTCCATGAATTGCAGCACTTCAGGATAAGTCTTTGCATCCACTCCAGTGTTTTCCCTGTTCCTTCTGCCTGCAGTAGATGGAGGTTGTTTCTTGACATTGCTGATAATCTAAGTGAGACCCACTCATTACACTAAAACAGCCAACCGCATTTGCTATAAAATTACCATTTTTCTTCACTCTTTTGGAACTTTGTATTTTACAAAGACATATCTGAAATGATCCCAAAAAAACCTTACACAAGTCCAGTGGGTCTCTAAACCAGCTTTGTCTCCAAGGAAAGAAGAATGCAGCAACCTCTGAACCAGCATCTTTCAATGTAATTTTTACTACAACAACATGAACATTAATTGAGTTTTAAATGGTCCACTATTATTTTTATTCTCTCCTATTTTTAATTTTTTTTTTATTGTGTAACTAAATACTTCACAAAAATCTCTACTAGTCAAGTCTACTAGCTGGACTACCTACATAAAAATGAGAAGGGATTAATTACACTTTGAATTTTGGGCACTCAAGAGGAGTCCCAGGTGAGATAAGATGGCCATATTTGAATGAAAAGGAACCTAATACCTTGCAGTGACAATACACATTAGACAGTCAAACTATAAATTGAAAAGCATTTAAAAGAAAAGGCAATAGAGAAATAGGCAAGAATAGACACCTAATTAAATTAAGCATAAATGGTATAAAAGACATGCAAATACAAGCATGCTGAAGCAATAAACTCCTCCTGGTTTGCTGAGGATTCAGAAAGCAGGCTGAAGAAACTGGTAAACCAAAAGGAAGTTAGAAGTGTGCTTGAGAGAGCAATATTGCCACATTCTCCACAGGTAAAAAGAATGAAAAATAGTGGATAGTGAAGGAGATGACAAATATAACTTTTACTCAGAAGAGTAAGAGAAGGACAAATCATACAATTGTTTAGGTTAGAAAAGACTTTTAAGATGATCAAGTCCAGCCATTAACCCAGTACTACCAAGTTTGTAATGCTCTAACCTTTTAATATGCCTCTGTGGTTTTTGAGATTGCCAGCAGCCTAAATGATTTCTTACAGAATTAAATTATGCTGGTTTCAGGTGACATTAATTATTAACATCAGGTCATCCAATTAAGGAGGAAGAACACAGTCCAACACAGACAAGAAGTTGCAAATCTTTAGCAACTCAATTCAGATATGAGCCATCTATTGACTCAAAACAGGTCAAGCACAATTCCAAGGTCAAGCAGCTTCATATAAACTACTTGAATGGCAGTTTTTTCTGTGAATCAGAAGTGAAAAAAAACAAAACAAACTGCACATTCTTTCCTACTAAAAATGGTGAAAACAATCCATGAGAATGAGAAACCTTTATGAAGGCGTACAGATTTGCATCACATACAAAATTTTTTCTTTTATTGAGGTCAATGAAAAATGTCATGTGGACAAAAAAGGTGGCTTTAATTACTTAACAAGAGCCTGAGGGTAGGTGTTGATGCTGTCTATGTTCCAATGGACTGCAGCTTCTACCCCTCACTGCCCAAAAAACCTCCTATGGTAAGCATGCAAAGAATTTTCCCATCCTTAAGCCCCTGACAATGGGAGTAACTATTTTTGCAACATGAGTACCAGTTCTCTAGAAACTGGAATGAAACCAATCACCCATTTCACACAGCAATTGCACTGCTATCAGAGAGTAATGATTTTCAGTCACTACCGGCTTAGCTTGAATCTGAACAACTGGCTCAAAGGTCAAAAGCTTTATAACCAATTATCAATCTCCTGGTCCATCCAGACCCCTCTATTATCTTGATTTCCTTTTGAAGATTAATGCTGTTGCCATAGTTTAATCAAATAAGCCTTTGGCTCTGACATTTGCTTCCATCCTACAGCTCCTTCTTCACAGAAATGAGTTAAAAAAACCATAATAAAATTGCTACTATAAGTATTACTAAAAAATTAAATATTGACTGTTCAAGATTTATCTAGGAATTAAGACAAAGAACTCTGTCACTACACTAAATTTATTTCATGGTCTCTTAAACATCTCTATTGTCTGAATTTTTAGATGGGAATCCTTGTGGTTTCAAATACCAAGAGCAAAATATGGTATCTAGAAGTATTTGATCTTATCATTGGGCAGTCAAAATTTTCACAGAATTCATGAAATAAATAGGAAGAATCTATTCCTGGGCCTCTGAAAACCATTTTCTGGACTCTGGTCTATCTGACTTAATCTCCTTCCCCCATAAAGATAAAATTTAGTAGAAGGATAAACATGACAGGATTATCTAAGATTGTGCTAGACTATTTGTGATACTATCCAGTATATTGTTATCTCCAGATCAAAAGTATAGTGATCTTCTAGGTAGTTTTTGCTTTTTCTCATGTCCTTTTCTACGATGCACGTCTCATGAGAAATGAGACTTTTTTTAAAGTTCTACTAAAAACAAAAGAATAAGTTTAAGATTATTTTTAAATATATATGGTTTACTTCTAAGAATAAATTATCATGGACTCTCAAAATATTTTTACATCTTTTTCTTCTGGAATAGCTCACACAATACTTGTGCTTCATGCATGTTTCAGGGACAACAGGGAATTGATGAATAATTTTCTATACATAAATTATTCTGTGAAATCATACCATATGTCTACTTGGTTAATGGCTGTGGAAAGACAATTTGTCTAAGTGGAAAAACAAATGGGTATTCCCTTAGTTTCTCTCCATTCCCTCTATATGAACCTACTTACACAGGCTCAGAAATGCACAAATACAATTTTTTTCTACTACATAACAGATTTTTATTGTATGTTTTCTTTTAAATTTAGCATGTATTTCATTATTATTTTTCTTTTTTTTTCCTCAGTAAATCTAATTGATTTATTTGATAAAATATTAAAAAACTAAATTGAAGGAAAAAAGGAACATTGCCTCTACTGTCAATCTAACAATACTTCCATTAAGCACATGGGCAATGTAAAAATTGAGTACCATTAAAAGAAATGTAATGTATTGAAGCCATATGTTCTTATTTGATATGGGACATTATCATGCTTTTTATAGTCGTAATAGTCTAACACAACAGATTCAAGTTGAATTCATAAGGTGGTTATTATCTAGCACATTTAAATACTATCCACCCCAAAATTTATTTTTAAATTGACAGTAGCAAATACCATTTTGAAAATGGAATAACAGTGCAATTTTGTACCCTTCTCAGATCTATTCTGCAGAAGTTTGAATGAGCAAGCAGTCTGCCTCAGTTTCAGCAAGGCATCTGGAACCTTCATACAATGTCTGCTCATGGACAGAAACGAGCTCTCTGAAGAGAAGTTCACCTGTACCAAGGCAACTTTATCTTGTGTTTTGCAAACCTCTCAGGATTTGAGATAATTTTTACTATCACTTTACAGCTTGAGGAAACCAAAATTGTTTGTTTTCTTCTAAAAACCACTGCCAAACATAGCAGCTTGTTGCAGTGCTCTGCCTTTTATTTTTATTTCTCGGAAGCCACTGTCTTTCCTTGATACCATCAGAACCCAGGGTTTTCACCATCAGTGCACTTGAACCTTTCTAAATGTTACAAAATATATGCTGTCTATCCATTTACAGATCTTGGGTTAGATTCCAGTGCTGAAAATTAAGTTATCTGCACAACAGCTTTCAATCATGCTTTTCAATTTTAAAATTGAAAAAAATGTAATGAAATCACTGTTTAAAGTATTTGGCTATCAGTTATGTCTTACAACTAGGTTGTTTCTTTTTCTTTTATCTCTGTGGTAAGAACTGATCTAAGCACTTCTATTAAACATAATGACAGTGTTAATAGTGTTTTATTCCCCCATTACATGCACAGCTTCACTGGTCATGACTATTCCTGGGGGGTCTAGGCTTCATCTCTTTTTTATAAGGCTTTCCACAATAGACATTCCAGCTTAAAATTTTATGTGGTTGCTTTTGGCAAGTAAAATTTCAGAGTAAAATATTTTGGTAAATTTATTTCTGAAGTTATTTCTGGAGAAAAGGGCAAACAGTTGCAGGCCTAAATATATAATAACTGTAATTTTCGAGCTTTAAAGACAAAATATTCTGCTAAAAATAAGAAACTATAAATAAAAGAAAGGGCAAAATCTCAAAAGATTTTACATTTTGACACCTAAATTGGGTCCTCTATAGCCTTGAAATTTCATTATTTAAAAGAAAAAAATGCATCACTATCTACCATAGCTTAAAATCCCACATTCCCAAACAAAATCCACTTCATTGAATACCAGTGATTCACAATGCATTCTATGGGATTCAGTTTTTATGAGATTTATGCATTAGTTTCTTTACAGGTAAGTATTGCAGAAACTTTAGGCAAAACAAAAAATTCTGTGGTCTACAGATAAATGCTAAGCCCAAAATACTTATGCAAGGCACATTTTTTACATACCATACCATGTGCAGGTATGACAAAATCTTATATTGAAGAGGCTGGGTAACAAAATTCTGTGGTTAAGCCTAGATTCATCCAAAAACTGGTGGCTGTAAATAAGGTAGGGACCAAAACTCTGCAAACTCAACACCGAAATCTGGTCTCAAAAATGCTCAAACTCTCTTAACCTCAAGGGCAGGAATAGCAACTACAGGCAGGACAATTTTTTACTAAGAAAAAATGTTTCCACACTTACTTCGTGGCAGATTATAGATGAATATGTCCACTTTTAAGGAAAAAATTAGAGTAAACAGATTTTTCCCTTCTCCCATCAAAAAAACAGTATATCACTAGGAAGTGTGTCTGCAAGTCACCAAGATGTCTACACTATAAATGAAAACATATTTTATTATTTATTTCCTTCAAGATTTTTTTTTAAATTATAGAAATCACACAATTTTGAAATTGTGACAATAAATATGTCAATTGAATAGTTTTAAATCAGGTTCACTGCATCACTTGAAGTATTAATTCTCAGTATAAAGAAAAAACCTAACAATCTCTCCAAAAATATCCAATGTCTAAGCAGACTAATAGAAATCAACTAACAAAGAGCACTTCAAAATCCACTTAGTTCTTTCAAATTACTTTCTTCTGTTCTGGATTTTATAAAACATAATGCTGGTGAAAAAACACCTGTGAAGATAAAGTCCTGAGAAATTATTCTAGCAAGATAATGGCATTTGGAAGCCATTGAGTAGCTCAAATGTCCTCTGGAGGATGTGAAAAAGTGGCAGCAGAAGTCCATTTAACTGTGATGCCAACAGCCACAACTACACAGATGTAGAAGATAGAAAACAGGTAGTTTAACCCGAGATTCCTCTTGTATTTGTTTCTTCTCCAACTACATGAAAAATGCAGTAGCAACAAAGGGCTTTCTGCTAATGATCTGTGTAAGAAGAATTTCACCCTTATTGACTATTTTGAGAAATATAAAACAAAGATAATCGAATTCCAAGTTGGGGGACCAGGAGGAGGGGGCAGTCAGGGTGTGACACTAAGAAACCTTCAGATGTACTTGAATTTTCCATACAGCAGAAAAGTTGTATTTGACATTAATTCCTTTCTTGCAAAGAGGGTGGAATTCAAGTGCTCTAAGTATGGGTTATTATGATTTACACTGATGCAAATAATTAAGCAGCTGGAAACTATGCTCAAAAATATAAAATCTTTCCTTTAATTTTATAGAATATTTTTATTAATCTGAACTATAAAAGATTTTATTACTTTATTGAAATTTAATATTTGCATCCATAAAGTTGATGAAGCTTTACATATCTTTTTTGCACCTATGCTTTATATATTTTCACATGAAATTCCTAACATGCAAAAAGTGTGAATCTTGCAAAGAAGTTAGAAACAGGAACCTATATTAACTCTTTCTTATGAAACTATTTTCCCAGACAGTGACATTATAAAATACAGTAAAGTTGTAACAGTAGCATATCACCTTGTTATTGTCAATTCAAGGGCACACCTGGAGATTCAGATGGTTGGGAAAAAGTCCACAGCTGTGATAAGTGCTATGCCCTATTACAATTTCATGACAAGCATAGTAGTAATTTTTCATATGACTATACCCACTGCAGAGCATGAAAAGTTTATGATTCACTTAACTACCAAACATTGGAGGAAGACATTATGCATAAGGGGAAAAAAATAAAGAAGAAAAAAAAAACAAAAACAAAAACAAATGAGATTTTAGAGCAGAGGCAATGTTCTTGTTTCTCAACAGAGTAAGAATCACAACCCTTTATGTCTGCAGCAAGTCACTGAGATGAGAATAATTCAGCTTAATCCAGCTGGAACAGTAGAAAAAACAAACAACACGAATCGTGCTCTTCTCCCTGTTTCCCTAGTTCAGTGGAGCAAGCATCAGTGCCAGTAATAGCATTGTCTGAGGCTAGGAAGTCACACTGAAGTGCTTTATGAAACACTAGGCATGTCTTTGCAGTTCTATTAAAATATAGCTGCTGACCCGAGTTTCTTCTCAGCTCTGAGTGATGCACCCGTTACCAATGCTCACAGTATCCATGATAGGGGATGTGATGGTCCTCTAATGCTTTTATCTCCAAGATCACGGATCTCAGACAAGACAAAGAGCTGGAAAATAGCCCTGGTTTTGATTCCTTTCTCTTCTTTGTGCCATGATATACTCAGCTCTGTCAAATCAAATCTCACAGACAGATTGGAAGCAAAAGCAATGCACTTTTGACACCGAAATTGGCAATTCCATAATTCACTAATGATGGAGAACACGTGAGACAAGAATGGATGCATTTTGGCCAACAGTGAATAAACAACTACTGATTATCTAGGAACCCCATTTAAATTTCTGGGTCTTACTTCTAGTTAGGAGCTAGGTGTAACTAATTTTCACATCAAGGGAATGTGTAATTGAACATGCGTGAACTCTACACAACTTATGCTACAAAATACATGACCTATAGGAATCCATACTTGTTGACTTGAGAATCCTCCTGCACTTGACCTGCCAGGTGCTCCTTCATGCATTCAGGTTATTTCAAAGCTATTAGCTTGGATATCTTCACTAGTAACTTTTATTGTAGGGCAAACATAAATTCTGTTTTCTTCAGTTAAGGCACCAGTCTTTTAATCTTGTTTTTAGTGTATAATTATGCGATCTTTGTAGTAATTTAACTACAGAACATACACGCATATCCCTTCTCCTTCACCTGTAAATAGCAAAAGCAACACTTGCTATGTGCATTTCACTATAAACTCTCTCAGGATTCAGGGTCTAGCCTGCCTATTAATCTGCCAGGAGGACCAGGATTTGTTTCCAAGTAGCTAAATTTACAATACATTATCCACATCACAGTCAGAGCAAAATTAGTGGGCTGGATTTCAAACTAACCATGGTCATTTTGTCTCAGTGTATTATTAGTATATCTTAATTTCCTGTTATGAGTCATTGGAAGGGATGGAAAGTCACTGTATCACTATGATACGTGCCATATGATATCAGCTTTAATCAAACAAGCCTATCATTACTTGTCATCACATCACTTGATGGAACAAAAACCTCCTCTAAAACCCACAAAATCTCCAGAAATTTCCTGGAATATAATATATACATATATATAGAGAGATCTTTAAAAAAAAAAATCCTTTCAATCTTTTTTATTGAAATAATTTTTAGTAGTGGCATTGATAGACTATGCAATGAGTTTTTCTTGGCATATTTACTAAGATCACATTCAATAAGATAATGATACTCAGTACTTCATCTGTGAAATCTATTTCACATTAGCACAAGCTTTGACTACAATAAATCTATTCCATCTAACTCTGCTTTTTTAAATCAATCTCTTTTCCTATTTTTACTTCACAACGATGGCACCAGGAAAAACCTGACACTGGTTGAAGCTTTTGCCATAGTGTGGAATGAAATTGATGTAACAGAGTGGCCAGGGAGAGTCATGACTGGTGGAAGAGGATGGTGCTTCCATTTTATTCCTCTCATCAGCATTCAGGCACCACAGGAGGGTTCTCAGTTATTAGACAGTTCCTGGGGCAATACCTAGTGTTGGTAACCAGAAAAATGAAATGGCAAAGATCTGCACTCATCAATTCCAGAGTAATGCTGATCTAAGTTAGTTTGTCCGTAATGTGACAAAGATACTCTAATCTGGGTGGCATGATAATTATTGGCACAACTCACTCACTTTATTCATTATTTTTTTGAAAAGCTAGTTGAGAAAATTAAGCTAAAACCAAAACTACTTATTAAAAAAATATATTTTATTTGATAGGCATTTCCTCAGATACATATGGAGCTTGTAAATCAGATTGTCCTATGGACTACTAAATATTTCGACTTCAAAGATATCTGTTTACATACAATATACAGTTCAGGTACACAGTAGATTAAGGTTAAATGATGCGATCTGTAAAACCTGGTTGGCATTTCTTAATATTTACATTTTACTATTCGAATTGTATTTGACCCCTATCTGTAAGATGACATGAAAAAGACCCCCCTCAACGTCCCCAGTTCCCTAGGACTACATTGGTTCTTTTTGACATTGACTATCCAAGAAAACAGTGAGTTCTAGAAACACATACAAACAAAAGGGCTGAAAATGAAGATTTGAAATGTTTCTAATCCTAGTATTAAAACAAACAAACAAACAAAAAAACCAAACCAAAAAACCCACAAAAACAAAATCCCCAAACAAAACAACAATAGTTGGGGTCTGCAAATAAGTTTTTTAAGAAAACTGCCAAAGCTTTGTGCAGCTGCCCTGCCAAGTGGGACATTATGTTGTATGATGGCAAAATAGTCAATTTAATGCTTGATACTATTGTTTTCCCATAAGATGTAATTTGGCAATAATTAATCATCATGCCAGGAAAAGATTTATCTGAAACATTTGATAGCAACTGGTGAAAACACTTTCCTGAAGCCTGTAAAAAATCCAAGCAGCTACCCATTACTTGAAGGACTGATCAGGATGGATAACAATTCCCATCACACGTTCTTCCTTCACATTCTCTTGGCAAACACCAAGCAATTTTGGGAGTCACTGCAAGATTTGCATGAAAAATTACTTTGAAATATATTTAAATATAAACATAGCAATTTTACACACTTATTTTACAAAATTGTCAATTTAACAAGGTTAGTTTACTGAAATTTTGTCTAGTTGTGGTTTTAATCTTTGAGTGTAGAAAATACCTCGAGTAAAAATTCATCATTTTAAAGGAACTTTTCAATTATACTTCATAACAGTAAGAAGTCTTTCCATATTCACAAGTTTTTCCATATACAAGATACATTATATAACTCAATTAGTATCCTAGAATTAAACTAAACCACTAAACCACTTCTCAGATTCTAATTTTACTTCTATTTCAAATATACAATATTTCAAGCCAACAATACAACAAACTCCAAACAAAAACAAACCTCAGGTACTTTATTTTTGGCATTATTTGGGTAGACAAGTTATGAACTAATCCCATCATTTTAGCAGGCATCATGGAAGAAATTAAAATTATTCGATACTATCATATGTTTTCCCTTTTTTAAAGCTGAGGTTAATAACTGCATTTTCTTATTTTAATGAAGACTTTTAGGAGTTTAAGACAAATGCAAATTATGTAGAAAACCTATTGTAGTCAATTGTGTCCCTCTTTTCTTATTTAACAGCAAAATTAACAAAAAAATGAAGTTTAGAACCTTTTAATGTGATTCTTAGATCACCTGGAGATAGTTTCTTCTTACTACCAGAGCTATACTGCTTGCAAAACCAAACAAATCCTCTCCTCTTCAAAAGAGCCAAACAACAAAGCCAAAAAACCACACCATTGTACTAATTTGTAAAGCTTATCGCATTTATACACTAACTGTTAAAGGAGGAGCTTACATCTAATAATGTAAGTCAAAATACACATGCAATTTCAGGTATGCTCTGCAAGGATCCCATCATCTGGTATTCAGATGCCACTAAAGAAAAGAAAGGAAAAATGTAGCAACCACAGCCACTGTCACCACAGTGGTGTCGAATTGGTATTCTGAAAGGAAGCACTACTGACACAATGCTACACGAACTATCAAAATTACAAGCCAAGGGAGTAAATTAAAAACAGTATGATAGCTGTCTTCACATTTTTACAAGCCAAGAAACATGATACTCGAGATTGGGTTTTGTCTTAGCAACACATTTTTACAAGTCTGCTGCTGAGTAAACTGAGTAGCCCTGGTGCCTTTGCTGCTCAGGGGGGCAGCACAAGCTCCGCGTAAAGCCTCGTCTCTGAAGTTTTCCAGTTACAACAGGAGTCCATGGAGTTCACCCATGTGATAAAGCCTTCTCACAGAAGGATTTAAAGGATATCTCTTCAGTGATCTTCTAAGATCATTTTTCTCTCATCATGTCTGGGCTTTAGAACTAGATTGGCTCTCTTTCCTCATGTAAAATGATGAAATACAGCTACCATAACTAAATGCGTCTGCTCATGAAGAATGGGATCTTATGATATATTCTGAGACAAAGAAGTTTCTGAAGTAAGTACCCCTGGACAGTGTTAATGCAGTATAAATATGGTGCACTTACATTGTAGAGACATACTGGTTTAAAAGTGCACTGTTCTTCACAACACTTTATAAACTGCATAATAATAAAAGAATAATTGTTTTTTTCTTACTTTTATAATCTGAGAAAAAACAGATAACTACACAACTAACTGATAAATTCAGTAGATAGGCAATATGTCTTGACTGTATTTTTTCAATAAGGAACTACAGTTTTTTCTCTGTTCCTCATAATTAAAGTGTTCCATCTGTGATCAATTACTTGGAAAATAAAATTATAACCCAAATTTCTTCCTAGGTACTTCCTTGTATGTTTTCATAGAAAACTAACTACTTAAGTTATGTCAGAGAAACTGGTAAGGAAGACAATGAAAAAAAAAATGCAGACATTTTGTTACAAAAAGATGAAATGACAGTAAAAATGGAAATGAAAACATCCTTAACATTCCCCAAGTCTCAAATCAGCCTCATCTGTGACTTACTCATGGATGAAGCTTTTAGCGCTTTTGCTATAAATAAGGACATCAGTTCATTAATGTTTTTGTACTGCTATTGTACAAAACCCCATAAAAACTGTTACCTGAACAAGTTGCCTAGCATTGTAAAGAAAGCGAAAAGCTAAATAACTGCATTTTAATTAGAATCCTCAAAATCAGTCAATGGAACATAAAATGACTCCGATAAGAAAAGAACTGTACAAATTCCTTGTGTACTTGTGCCACCTTCTGGGTATTGTTGAACGACGACAAAAATTAGGCAATAGTCTAATAGTTTTCAGTTTACTGGCAGAAATCTGTCTCTACATACTCCATCATAAATTAAACTGATACCTAATTAAACACTTAGTGTACTGATTCTCAGAAATTGCGACATTCACAAGTATTGCCTCTCTTCTACTTCAAAATTTCAAAGAAAATAAAGAAAATACATCAAGCTGCCTTGAGCAATTTCTCCATTCCACCTGGGTCATATTCTTCCAAAGATTTTTGATGAAATTAGCAAACTGAAGAACCCAGCTTGTGTTTGGTGTATGCAAAGAATCCCCCATATTTTCAGAACACATATTAAATTTTAAGATGCTGAGTGTCCCTTTTTTCTGAACAAAATATACGAATGAAAGTTTATTTTTCAGTTTCCTCTCTGGAGAAATGACCTCTAGTTAAAGGCGTTCTTGCGTGTTTCCTCAGAATCGTTATAAAACATTTAACATACTCAAAAGATAGGAATCAAACACTTTTATTGGAAACAAACCCCATATATTTTATAGATGGTAAATTAAAGCTGAAGTTTATCAGAGAGAATTAGAAGACTGTAATCCGAGTAAAACATACATGCTCAGGGTTACATGACTGTGTATGTTTCCACTGACTTAGTTCAGCCTTTAAAACTACTTCTACTATAGGACTTTTAACTGCTTACAAAGAAAAAAAGCCCTCTTTCTTCATAGAATTGTTTTTCTGCAAGATTATGGCAATGATTGACAAGGGGTCACAAGGAATACTCTGAACAGAGAAAAGTACTGCAAGTTTGATCTGCCTGCACATTCAAAGGAGCATAGCAAAATCATGTCCAAGCTGACAGTTTTATCCCTTTCTGGAAATCTTGAATACTGTATCTTCAGCAAGTTTAGCAGAAGGCACCTTGTTAGCACTAGACTGCAGAGGACCTTGGTGTACTTGGTGAGGAAGTCAAGTGTGCATCTCAAAGAGATTTCATTTTAGGGAAAAAGAACTCTTGATTTGAGTTGTATGTTAAAGCAGCTACTACAGCAGGAATGACCTGGAAAATGAAAGATGGGCCTCATAGGAAAACCTGGGCACATGTAGCTATGATCCAGCTTGGGTCATCTTTGGTGCCCAAAAACTCAATACATTATCTTCCTCCTCCTGTCTTGAACACCACAGTCAAGCAATACTGAAAACAGAGAGTCAGAAATTTGCCCACAGAAAAGCATGGAAGTTAAAAAAATCCCACAAAAGAATGCTGAACATTCTATATGTGTAACAATAACATAGCTCATTATTCCAAAATAATTCCAAACTGACTTTCATGTCAAACCAATCAGCAGAAGTGTCACACTGCACATACGTGCAGAACTTTATGTTCTTCTGCCACAGTCCAATTTTAAGGCTCTCTTCTAGTGTCACAGAAATAGAAGTGTCTGAAAGATTTTTTATAATTAAGTACATCAATATAAATTTATACTACCATTCTTGGAACTTTTGTCCATATCTTGACCAAAAGTAGACTGTCTCCATGAGATTGAATCCATACCCCTCTCTCTAATTAAAAAACAAAAGCCAACCAAAAGAACAAACATAACAAAAAAAAGCCCACCCCAAATAAACAAAACAAAAAAAACTCCCACTATAAAACAACCAAATCCTCAAACGTTTTTAAAGCCTGAGAACAGGGAGGTACTGTATAGCTTTCAGAAAACAAATTAAATGTTTTAGAGAGTATTTTTATGCATTTAAGTGACATTTTTATAAGATTACCTCCTTGTTAAAAGCTGAAGCACATTGAGCAAACTTGTCTATTGCCAAAAAATGTGGCTATATACTAGCTGCAATTCTAGTGCTTAAATAAACCCATGATCTTACAATGTTTTAGCATGCATCTAAACTAAACATTACATTATTATTATGGAGAAAATTAAAAGCTGTGATGACAAAGAATAAATTGTTTAAAATTAAAAATTACTAACTTTCTATCTGTGAATTTCAACTGGAATTTCCCGAGGATGGACAGCTGCAATATGTGTATAGCACATGTCAACAGTAAGAGGATCACAGAGTGTGGCTTGTATTTCATGCTTCTGTACACTTTCCTGTTAGACCAGTGTAAAATATTAGAGTTTAGAAGTCTTGGAATATATTTAATTTCCTGAAATGGATTTTACACTGTAAATAAAGATTGAAAAATTGGACAGAGTAGAAGAAATTAACTCATCTCAGAATTTAGGAACACAAAGGTTTTAATTTTCTGTTCTGCAATGTCTTGCTGTTCACAATGTAACAAAGCTGACGTGAATCCAATTGCTGAAACTCTAAAGGAGCCACATTACTGCGCTGGTTAAGCTCCCCTCCTGATAATATTTATGAACAATTCTTTATGTAACTTGATTAGAATCATCCTGTAGGGTGGAATTTCCATGGTAGTAAGATGCAGTTAATTTTCCAGTTAGTGTTCATATATCCATGGATAAAAAATAATTACTTACAAGATAAGCACTTTACCTAGGGAGAGAATATAGTTTCCCTATATACCAGTCTTTGAAACTTAGGAAAATCCACAATCTGACATGATGTAAGGTCTTAATCAGCTCTGTATAGCATAACATTCAGGCCCTCACTTGTGTTTTCACCTATGTACTTCATTTATTATATCAGCTGGCCATCCAGAAAGAATAAATACAAAAATATAATGCTAAATAAAATTTGACATAGATGAAATCTTCAATTATACACTCATTTTTGTCATGCAATCACATTCCTGAATAGATTTCCAAGTTCTTATGTTCTCTGCATGCATTTTTGCAAATATCTCTAAACCTTACAAACTATATGCATCAGTAGATCTTTAAAGCTTATTTAAAACAATCACATTTCACAAGAGTTTTTGATAATTCTTCAGGATATGAAGCTGAGTTAGGTGTTAAGAAACTGCATATGAAGGTTTCTATATTTAACCTCTCAAGAACATAAAACAAAAAAAAACCTCACATATACCAATTAATACTAGTTGCATCTCTGGGCACTTTGTTTTCTTGTGGTAACATATATTAATATCTAAAAGCAAGGTATATCTATTCCTATCTTGGATGTCTGACCTTTCAAGACATGTTAGTTTTAAGAAGGGCTTAGGATGTGAGCATGGGGATGGGATACTTCTTAGCAAGAAAGCTCGGCTTCGGTGTTTATCACCAGAGTCACCAGTTTGAGTGTGGTATCCTGTGTCTTTGTCAAAGATGGCTGGGTCAGTCTGTTTGGACATCTCGTTTTTGCTTTGCTTGTATTGCAAAGGCAGTAGCAAAGCCAGAGTGCCCATGTGGGCAGCAGCACTCATGGTACGTGACCAGTGGTAAGGACGCTTCTCACTGTGGCCATCCAGAAGGCACTGTGGCAGTCACATTGTCACCACTAGAGACTTCCACTGCTGGGCCAAAGCCCTTCACAGCTGGTGGGTCCAGTGAGCAAGGGGTCCCCATTTGGCACCCTAGACACCCCACCCTCACACAGCCTGACCAGATTTCCAGACCAGTCTCACCTTAGGTTTCCCTTAGCAGAATCTGAGCTCTCTCTTCCCATAAAGACATGCATTCATGGTGCAGTAACACAGAAACATCCTGAGCTGGTGCCTCTCAAGAGGGATCCCTGACGAAGGAATCCCTGGGCTTTTATACCCTCACAGTCTGTGTGTCATAATCTGGGGTCTTCCAGATGTGTCCTTGGCTTCTCCTGCATCTCTCAGTGCCTGCTCTCCTGGCCGGTGGGACTGGTCTACATGCCCTTTGTTAACCAGAGGGTTGGCCCTTCACAGCGCCTTGTCTTGTCTCAGGCTCCCACTCAGAGCTCAATCTGCATCTCCTCAACTACCACACTGGCAAGCTTTGCTTAGAGCAGTGCCCCTAGACAACCAAGGGGTGGATCCCATATGGCTCAGCTGTTGTGATGCCCAGTAGGAGTGTTGCAACTGGCAAAGAAGGCACAAGGGCAGCTGGAGATGCTCTGCACAACTCTATGCTCACTGCCTTTCCAGCACTGCCTCCCACTCAAGCTAACTAGCAAATGGAACAGCAGGAGTTGTCTTTTGGGCTGTATGTGTGTGCGGTCAGATATATATACATTATCTACATGCATCTCATGTTGACACCCTAACAACTGGTAATTATGCTTTCCCCTTTTCAACAGGCTGGTGGAATATATGGAAAATCAGAAACAGATAAGAAGCTTCAATGCAGAAGGACTAGAAAATCTTTCCAGTTACCATATTTTCTTCTGAAGGAAAGGACTGAACTCTCATCATGGCCATGATGGAACTCTCATCATTATCAAATTGTACTGTTATTTTCATAGGAAATACCAGTTTTTAAAATGAAAATTGTATTAAAAATTGAATTCTTCTTGAATATTTGTATTCCATGTAAGATGGTTTCAGCAAGTTATGACATAGATGCTCTGCAGTGAGAAGATAACGACAGGCAATAAAACATTGCAAGTTTGTACATGTATTTTCAGACAACTGTCAGACACTTGCCGATGCCTGCCAGCAAGCATAACCTGTTTCCAAGTTCTCTTAACGTACTTCTATATAAATGGAGAATGTACTTATGTTGGTAAAGCTAGTTTTGCTGAACGAGAACTGTACAGTGCCCTATGAAGCCAAAGCATTCTCGTTTCAGAAGGAAAAAAAAAAAATCAAAGGTGGTATGTCTTAAAAACATTTAGAAAAATCTTAACCTGAACAGTTTTCTCTATAATTGTATTGTCTGATGGGTTTTTTATCTTATCTGAAAGAATATTAGCATGTCATGTAACTCCACACTTCCTACACAGATTTTCTAGACAGGGAAAGCCATGCCAAATCACATTACAGTTTAACAAGTTACCTTTAACTTCTGGAAGTGATGATGAATAAGTATTTGGACCTGATTGTCCATTTGCCCA
>WBND01000986.1:251271-274003 GCA_013398595.1 Tychaedon coryphoeus | reverse complement strand
TGCCTCAGTATGAAAACAGGCATTTAAAGTTGACATAGAATTACTTATAAAAATAAACATATATAACAGTAGAAGTCAATGCTAAAAAAAAAAAAGAAAATACTTTGGGATATTTTAAAAGGCATGTTTATTTCTAATATTTTGATATAGTTGCAGTCCTAAAATAAAAAACCAAAACAAACAAACAAAAAACCAAAACTGACCCAATATATAATGTAGAAAATTAATAATTTCCAAGTATGAACCTGTTTCACCCACTGATTCTATAAAAAGGAGAGCAGTAGTTGAAGTTGCCAGAGATACCATAATAAGGAAATTCCAAACTAGGAATGCAATACAGCCTGATTACTAAGAGACCATGTTTTTAAGAAAGGGGAGGAGAAACGGCTTTCTTCTCAGACTGTCTTTATAATTCTGCAACACAGAACATATTTTTAAACTTTTCTCCTCAACTACAGACATCAGAAAGACGTTCTTTTTTTAAGGAAACCCAAGATTCATTCGTTCCTTTATATCAGAAGCCTGGGTTTTAGAAAAATAGCTACAGCTAAAGCAAACCTTACAATTAAAATCATCTGGTGTGATGACCTTTGCACTACCCATGACCCAAAGAAGCTTCTTTTAAGAACAAAAGTATAAAACAGCTCTCCATGTCCTACTTTCTAATTTTCAGAAGACTACTACCCATAGGTCTAAAGAGAAGAATTTTAGTCTGAACAATAAACATGGGCAGGGGGGTGGCTGTGGGAGGGGGATGCAGAGAAAACTCTTATCTTTCTCTAAATCTCCTTTTCAAATGTTTTATAACTCCGGTGTGTAATCTCACTAAAACTGCAAAAAAGACTCAGAAAGACCTGGTTCAAAGGAAAAGTCCATAAAAGAAATCCTATGATTATGAAAGCTCTCTTCAAACTCCCAATTAAGATGCTGTGCAATGATTTAAGAATTTCTTTCACTCTTCTAATAAAATAGATGAAGTAAGTCATAAATAAGAGCTAAGCTTTACTCTAAATAAGAAAGCTTGGTTTTGTGAGGCCAAGTCCAAATAATTAACTTCAAACAACATACTCTCTGTTAGCAAGTAGGACAGAAACAAATGCTTAATAGAATCATGAGCTTTTAAGACTGAGAAATATCCGCACAACTTGTGAGTGCCACTGCATTATCATTTCACAATACCTCCAAACTTATTTAAATTCTCCTCCATTCTAATGGATGCCTAGACCCAGAAGTTTTTGAAGAGGATTATTCAGAAACCTTTCAGGAGATTCAGATATGATCCCTCCCTTATAAAACAGCCCCGCACAGATCCTCAAACTAAGGAACATGTACAGCATCAAACATTTCCCAGTTGCTGACAGTGCCCTAAAGTACCCAAGCACCATTCTGCTACAGGGAGCCCAAAGAGACTTGGGAATACTGGACACTGACAAACAGAAGTAGGTGCTAACAAGTCCCTGTGTTATCATTTTATAAGACTGTATTGATAAGGCTGTCCTGCATTACTTTGGACTACAATTATTATTATTGCAAATAGATTAATAATGACTGTGTTTCACATGTGGATTTTATTTCAACTCCAATTAAGCCAGATCTGTGATGCATACTCTTTTGCACACAGTATTTTGAGTGCAAGGGTGAGGCACCCCCACAAACACTTTCACTGCTCTGCGCAGAAGGGAAAGAGTTGTGAGCACTTAAACATAAATTCCACCATTGCACTTTCAAGAATCAAAACAGAAGAATTGTGAAAGGATCTTTCAGCTCTTAGATTTTGATAATTACTCTTTTTACACTTGTACCTACTCAGGCCCTTAATAACCAGCTTTCTTCAAGTTTTGTTAATATAATCCATAGCTCTTAAAATCAGGCAATGAGAATTAATAAATAAGAATAATCTTCACATTGGCAGAATTTACCGTTTCATTTTTCTTTCCGCTATTGTGAATTATCAGTATCATTAAAATGTCCAGGATTTTCTTCTTTGAGGGAATCCTTAGTAGTCTATCATTGCCAAGGACAGCTAATCTTGAGCTAGAGAAATTATCATCCTCAGGTCTAATGAGATAATGCAGCATTGTTAAATGCTGCATTACTATTTCTGGGTTAATAGCTCCAATATTTAAATTTATAACAAGTTTTGCATTGTTAAAGGAGAAGCTGCTGCCTGAACAATCTCACACCATGCAAGGAGTTACGCTTCATGGTTTATTGGTTGCCTTGTGAACTAAGTAACTTATTGATTTTCTACTAGCTACAGTGTGGTAAACATGGTACTAAATTAGTAGTATATGTTTCTGCCATTCATATTCCTCAACTACAACATAATTCCTTGTCATTTAGTGGTAAATTACATCACAGATTGATTAAAATATAAAAAGAAAAAGTAGTCAAACGTAAAATGGTACCAGGAACACTGGGGAAAGATCATATTTATGAAAAAACATCAAATTAAATACAGTCTACACAATGGCAGGAGACAATCACTACTTGAAAGGATTAGCTGTAGGTTATGTGAAAAAACAAGATGCTGTTACTTAATTTTTCAAGGTTTTCTACCTGGTTGACAGCTCCAATCATCATATTCCAGAAAGAGGAGGTACTTGCGAAGAATAGCCTGGGTTATGGCATATAAAGGGCTATCATGCTTGGATTACATTGTTTGCATTATTGTGTGACAAAGTTAAGGAGCTCGAGTCGATCTTAGCAGTGCCACTTTATCTGTCAGTTACTGATGGATGTAAAATCTGCAGAGGACACTCTCAAGTCTTTCTTCAGAAATTCTCAATTCCATCTGATGTTGAGTAAAGAAACAGTAGGAATGATTTTTCCTCTCTTTACTGAAAATATACTATGGGCTTCCTGAAGGCCTAACCTATTTTATAAAAACTTCATTTGAATTTGTCAAAATCAAGTAGGCAAGCAAAGTCTTTTTTTTTTTTCCCCTTGCAAAACTAAAATTACAGAAATATCTGGGATATTTATCAGCATTTCTGGTCACTTCTAACATGAACGAATTTTCAGTTATTTCTGAGAAATTCATAAGTGTTGACAGCAAGGATGATGATCTGCAGAGGAATTTTAAATTCATTCCTGCTTGTAAACAAAAATAGCGTCCAGCCTCTTACACATTCTGAAAAACTGTCAGGTAAATCAGATGTTTTCCTGATTTTTTATTTCTAAAAAAGTGGACCAATATGGTGGTTTGTAAAGATTTCCTGAAATTTTTACTTATCAAGACCTAGGCAGAGAATTTGGTTCAAATTGGTGAACCAAAACCACTACATTAATTGGTGTTTCTGCCTGGTTTCAAACTGAAACCAGGACAACCTTCTACCCTACCTACCTTCTACCAAATCAGACTTTCCATTCACATGCATTCATATGCACAAGGGTGAGCTACTGGTTTTGTACAAAGATGTTTAATATTACAATCACTTAGTATGGAAAAAAAAAATTAAAAAAAATAAATTCCTCTTTCAATGTTAGACTGACTGTCTCTGAGTCTGAGCACAAGCTACTCCAGCAATCTGGACTAAAAAAAAATAGGTTAAATTCAGGATCAGGAACTAAAGAGAATAAATATAATACTGATACATGCCTGCAGGTAACTGGGCCCTGAAGCAAGGTTAATCTTACTGAGGAGGGTGAGAGAAATTCCTGAAGATCGGATGAGAATCTGCTGGACACAACACAGGCCTTGGCAAGAAATTAATAAGAATTACACCTGGTGCTATGAGGAAGGGATGGGTTTCATTGAATGGTTCAAGGGGTGTGGGTATGTGAGAAACAGATACATCCCATGAAAAACTGAATGGGGAGCACTGAAACATTTTTTGGAGCCTTGTAAACCCAACAGAACTTTGGAAATACCTGAAAGCTACAATGACTCTATGAGTCTGAGATTATCTTTGGTTACACCAGAAATACCAAAATGGAGAATGTCAGTAGAACAGTGGGTCTAAAGGTTAAAAGTAAATTGGGGCAGGTTGTTTATCCGTGAGAAGACAGGATGAAAAACAGAGGGATTAAGGTGACTCAGAAGTAGCATGCACAGCAAAGAGGACAGAAGCAGGAATGAAAGCAGCTGGTTGAATGCAAGGGGGAGCAAGTCTGGTGCCTGAACATGGCAGTCCCTCCTTTCTTCTTTTTAAGCTCTTCTCCCAAACTCACTTCCTTGAGAAGCATGTTGTCTGTTCCATGTATGTTCGAGCAAGCAAGATGCTTGCAAATTTCAAACTCAACTAGGCAGCAAGAAAATGAAGACAGGAGAGACTGCAACTGCAACTGGATATGAGTGTGAGTGTAGGTCAAAGGGGAGCTACCAGAGGGAATTTAGTATGCAAATTTGAACAAGTTTAGCCAGTGGGTAAGAACAAGATTGACACATATACAGTTCTGGGGTTTGTGAGGGTTGTTTATGGGTCTGGGCTGCCTGAACAACTGGAAGTGATATCCTTATGGCCAGCCATGTTCACAATGTGTGTGTGAGGGTGACTGTACACTGGTGTATTAGGGATAACAGGAAGAGAAAATGTGGCAGCCCAGCATTTAGCAGGGATGGCAAGCCTTCCTCTCTGGTATTGATGGTAGCCCTCAAAACCAAAGTCCACTGGTCTTCTCTTAACATATATAAAGAGTGAAACACAATTCTGAGCTGTATGTGGTATTTTTTCTTTCCTGTTACTTTATGTTCATGTTGCAATCTACACTGTTTAGCTTCACTTAAATACTTTTTGCATGTAGGTGTTTCATAACTTGCTCTGTTCAATATTTATTATTTGTCAGACAATAAAAACTCTACAGAGAGCAATTATTGAGGGTCTTCATAAAGCGAGTACTTGAATTTTTTTCTTTCAACTGATTATCCAGTTCTTGCAGTGATTGCAGTAAGTTTGTCTTTAATAGATTATTGACTTGGTTTGCTTCCATTTAATTGATAACCCATTATCATATATCACAGTAACACAATTGCTGATAAGGCACACTTCAAGCAGAAACCTGCCACCTGTGGCCTGCATGTAAAGAAATGGATGCAGGGAGCCTTGTAAATGCTTTTCACCTGTAAGTAACAGCAGCTCGGAAGTGTAGTAAACTAAAAGACCCAGTTACTGAGCTCCAAAAAAACTCCTGGGAACATCTTTGAAAGATCTCCAGCTTGGTACCTGCAAGAAATGACTTTTAACCTCCACAGCCCTGACTGGTGACATTGCAAAGGGAACTCACATTACCTTTCATGGGCTTGATGCAGGTATTTCAGCCATTAAACTAATGACTCACACTAGAATATACTCTAATTTTGCCAAAAAGTAAAGTTAAAAGTATCTATTTATTTCAAATAACACTTTCTGATTGTGGGCTGTGTTCACGAATTCTAATAGAATAAAGATGATGTTTCAACAGTCTGGTAATGAATTGCTTTGTTCAGAGTGATGCTGAGCTTTCAGAGCTCTTTTGTTTTCTGAGAAATTGAATTTAAAGTTCATTTAGAACTGCTTCCCCATAAGGTTTTTGATCATCACAATTATGCCTTCAAAATCTATACACAGGCTTTTATATTTCTGCTTATTTTCTTAAGTAATGTGGCATCAAAAACATCAATAGGGAAATTAAGTTCTCTCTCCTCCACCGAGAACAGAAAAAAATGTAACGTGCAATTTTTAATTTAAATTTTGGACTGCTTTTTAAACAACTGCTATTTTTACACTAAGTCAATAACAGCAACTAAAAAACTTGTATTTCAAGTGCAGAAAACTCATTTATTAGAGAATAATGGCAATAGGGAATAAAGAATTGCATTACTGAACAATATTGATACATGAACAATTTCAGTCTGTACATACATATAGTTTTGTAATGGTGACATAGGAAATTCACTGGTTATATATTGGGTGAAGAGAATTCAAATCTGCCTCACTGAACACAAGCTGTAAATGAACATCCGTGGGAAAAGAACAGAAGAATTAGCAAGGAGATATCTAATATTTTTTACCATTTGCAAAGCATATAAACTTACAGCACTATTCATCAATATGCTTCACCTCACACATCCATATTCATTCAACTTGTATCAGAAAAGAACAAACAAAACCACAGACACATCTGTGAATGTTTGAATCAACCTCATCTTTATACTACAAATCTCACTGCCAACAACCACATGAATAATAACAATTAGAGTTATATTCTGTAACCTCAACCTTTCCCTTCCTCTTTAACAAAGATCACTTTATTACATAGAAAAAAAGTGACAGGTTACTCTATTACACAAATCAACTAGCAAATTTATAGATCTTTACACAGTATAATTAAGAGTATTTCTCTAATTTCTACTTAGAGTTTCCACTTATTTTTGGCTATTTATTTTGCAGCTTCTGTGAAGGAACCCTATTAATCTTACTCGTCTTATGCACTTGAAACCCCATTAACCCAATATATCAAACGAAAATCAAATGCACAGGTATTACAACTTTTACATACATATCCAGTCCAAATAATGGAACTGGAAGAGTTCAGTGTTTCAATGTTGTATGTCATTAAAGTACATGCATTCATTCAGCACTGCTGACAGTTGAATACTAAACTGGTGAAAGCTGAAAAATTAACTCTCACAAACCTCCCACTAAGATACCAAAACAAAACAGCAACAAAAAGAACCCAGCACCACCAAAAAAACACAGAGCACTGCAGCTTTAGTTTACCAACATGCTTCTTTTTCCTAGAAACAGGACATCATAAAATAGCCTATGTGGTTGTTTGATCCTGCCTGGATGCTCTGCCACCACCAAAGGTGCTCTATCACTCATTCTGCAACTGTACAGAGGAAAACAATTATAATGAAAGACAAATGAGGACAGGGAGAGATCACTCATCAATTACTGTCACAGGCAAAGCAGACTTGACTTGAGGATAATAACTGAATTTATAACCAATCAAAATCAGAGCAGGATAATGAGAATTAAAATTAATCTTAAAACCACCTTCATCCCACTCCTCCTTCCTTCAGGACCTCTATCTTTTTGCCCCCGTAGTGGAAGGAGACAGGGAGTGGGAGATCTGGTCAGCTCATCACAGGCTCTTTCTGCCACTGCTCATGGAAAGTAGGCTATTCCCTGCTTCAACTTTGGTTGCCCCCCCATGGCAGACATTGCTACATGAACTCCTCCAGCTTGACACCCTGCTCCAGTTTGGGTGCCCCCAAAGAGCTGTAAGCACTACCAGGAAAACTGTACCAGCATGGGCTCCTCTCTCTACAGGTCTGCAGGTCCTGCCAGGACCCTGCTCCAGCACAGCCTCCCACAGGTGGAACTACCACCTGCTCTGACTGGCCCAGCCTTGGCCAGTGGCACATCCATCTTGGAGCCGGCTGGCATTGGCTCCGTTGGGCATGGGGGAAGTTTCTAGCAGCTTCTCACAGAAGCTATCTGTGTGCCTCCCTCCCCTCACCCCAGCTACCAAAACCTGGCCACACAAACCCAATATAACTAACTATAAAAAGTCTTATGTTTAGCAGTAATGAAATGCTTTGTCTTTCAGAAGCCATTAGTACTGTGGATTTCAGGTAAAATGGAACCTCTGCCTGATAGGTTTTGTAAATCCTTATTACTTTTTACACTTGAGCTTCTAGTAATTAAGAGAGCATCAAACAGTGAGACAGGTTAAACACTGTAGTAAGAGGACAATTTAAGCAATGTATAACTTTGTAAATGTAGTAGGAAAAGATAAAGCCATATGAATTCATTGTATTCTATCTTCAAAGTAGCTTGTGAGTTATACACTGGAGCAAATTTATGAAGGTATTTAAGTGAACCTGATTTATGTGTCTGAATGCAGCATTACTGACCCCAGAATTTTCTACCTCTCCCCACTTGATGTCTTCCATCAGGAATTCACCTTTCTCCTGAGGACAGTAGATGTGGACTGCCAAGTTGGCAAATGGAGCAACGGGCAGAGACTACCTGGCTGATGAGCTGTGTTAATATTCCCATCTCGTTTTCACAAAATGTCACCAAGTACTGTGACAGCAATAAACTTCAAAACTCAAACTTAATTAAAGCACAGTTAACACAGATGTTGCTACTGGCAACAAAGTACCACTGTCACTGTAACCTCTTCTGTCAAGGTGACTGCTGCCAGTCTTTCAAAATATAGTATCTAATGTATAAGTAATTGAATATATAAGTAATATTCATATTTTGTATGTATACAATCAGACACAGAAAGCAACTTTTCTGCAAACTGATTTACTTTCCTTGTAATTCCTTTTCTCTAGCCATTAATTTTAATGGGTGCAAAAAGGTTCAAAAAAGTCTTTAAGGAGTTCTATAAAGAGGCATTTAATAATACTGATTTTTAGTGAGATTCAGATTAATATATTGTTATACTGCTTTTTATTCTCCCAAGTAGTCCAAGTCCTTTAAGATATATATATGGACATTTTTTCAGACTGCCTCCAGCACCTGTTCACATTTCACAAGTACTTCCTAGGTCTGTTGAAAGGACAGACAGTGACAGATATTTTTCACTCTGTAAGATATTCAAATGAATAGCTGAAAATGTCAGAAGCAGGGCAGATCTAAATTTTTTACCTTTTTATCTCCTAGAGCTAGAACAGGTAACACAAGAGTTGTGTGTGCAACACTGTCAGCAGTTACCCATCTTCTACAAACTTCTTTCCCATAAACAACCAATTTTCATATATGTATTCCCAGAAAAAAAAAATATTTTTTAGTCTTAGTTTGCATTAGATAAGGCAGACACCTGATGTATGCAGGTCAAGATTTGGCATACAATCTCTGTACACAATTAGTGATAGAGCTTCCTGATCTCTCTCTATGGAGCAGTAGATCAAAAATAAACGTATATTTAAGTCTTTTTAAAAATTTGTGTACATTTCAGTAAGCAGGGTCCTCTGCCCATGTTGCTGTAGCTTCTTTTACTACAAACATGTGCCTCACTTCCCCTCACCTTCTTTCTCACATTTTCATTTTCCTTCCTCCCACTCCTTGTTTCCACTTTTGGCTAGACAGCTAAAACAGAAGTCATACCCATGCCAAAGCCCCAGCAGGTACCATGTGTCTGCCTTGGCACCAGGGGCCAGGCCACCTGGCTGCCCTTCCCCAGTGCTGCACTCTGCCAGCCTGCCCTCAGCAGAGGAACACAGAACTTCACAGGACCTACCACAACTCCTTCACTGCCTGCAGGCTTCTACTGCCTGACAAATGTAAGATGAACTGGCCAATAGGTTAAAAAGCTATCACAGAAAACTGACACCAACACTATGACTCTATTAGAAAGTAGTAAATCATTAAAATTATACTGAATTTCCTGATATTTACAGACACACCACGATTATCTTAAACTGGATTTCTATTAATTAAAGAAATGAAGAAATTGATTATTTATTTGGATTTTTTTTGTCATCTTGTACTTTTAAATATTCACAGCCCATAAAGATCATTCACTTCTGACAGGATTTTTCTTCCAGAGTGCATGAATCACTGATTATAGTCTGCCTCATGTACAATCAAAGCTCCATTACTTCACATTGTAATTAAGGTTATGTGAATCAATTACTAAATTAATTCCAGGGTTATAAAGCTATCATTAAAGTCAGAGAATGATTCAAGGAATTAAAAGGTACCAGGTAGGTAATGCTTCAAAACTGCCTTGAATGTTTTTCTCCTAACAGTAAGAGTTCCTCCCGAAGTTTCTTATAACTAGTCTAACAAATTTAGTGGTGTCACAAATAATGGTCCTACTCTGGCTTCAGGGTTTGGCCAAGCAACCATAAAAAAGAAATTAATTGTTTTTATACTGCTTTAGTCCATGTACTGCATTCCAGCTGTTGTTTCCTTGTGTTTCAGCATAACAGAGTTATAGGCCATTTCCTTGGTTGAAAATGCGTCTTCAGAATAGCTACATCAGCATATTTAAATGTGTACCAAAAATGTAGAAGCACTGGTTCATTACACAAAGTTTGTTTTGAAATTTCCCATTCTCTTTTTCAAACTGTAACTTCTTTCAGAGTGAACAGATTTACTAGCAGAAAACAATTTCAAGATGCAGTCACCAAAAGCAGTACACAAACCATTCAAAAATAAATCTAGTTTACATAATTTTTAATTTGAAAAAAAATAATTTAAAGGCAATATTGAAATGCAGACAAAGGAAAAAGGAATAAGAACATTTGAAATAATAGAACAAACTATACATGGAATATTCTCCACCTGATGATAAACTATGCTAACATTTTTAGTTTTTCCTGCTTAGAAGTCTATCAAGTACTTCTCTAACTACTTTTTATAGTTTTTACAGTATATGAATGACATAGGGATGACTCTACCAATTTAAGACAACTTCAGATTTTAACATTGATCTCCCCAACTTGCATCTGTTTTGTTTATAAGGATAAATTACTATATTGTAAGAGCTGCTTACCAAACAATCAGAAAAATATTTCCAAACTGCATCTTCTAAAATACAATTTTAAGCCCCTTCTTCAAACACCAATATTTTTCCTACAGTCTTTAGTCTGCCTTTAAAGCCAATAACAGTAATCTAATGAAAAATAATTTTTGTCTATTTTTTTCATTTTGTTTTTTTTTTTTTAATCTTGGAGATGTAATCATTGAACCACATATTGCTGAAAGAGTTTTCAAAAGAATTTCACCTAACGTTTCTCGGCTCAAAGAAGTTGTATGTATTGAATAGGAATAAACAAGATTTTCATTTTGGGGGAGGCGTCTCTATATGTAGATTCAGCTTTTCAGTTAATGCTGTACAGACAATTTGGGATTACTTGGACTACTGTTGATTTCTTAGACTGAAAGGTTGCATTCATAGGAGATTTCAGCACCGATACATAACATCTTCAGAAATTTAATGCCATTTAGAAATTTTAATTAGCTATTTCTTTTTTCAGAGTTTAAATTAATTTCATAAAATCTTACCACTCATTATGAACTGCTTTATAGCGAAGCAGAGTCAATAATTATTTGTTGGAGGAGGTAGAAAAATAAGAATAATAGATAGCCACCACTTTGGCTTCGGCTGAGACAGACAGCACAAGCTACAAGAAACACAGAAGTCAGGAAATATCATGACACCTAATCATTATTTCTTTCCTCGTTTTTTGTCTAGCACCATGAGACAGAGACAAATAATACCCTCTGAAGAAATGTCTGGTACTAACAAAAGCTGTTCACGTACTACATGAGAGGCAGCATCACTTGGGAACATTTTTCGTTTTCAGCCTTCTCCCCTTAGACCCTGGTCTTGCTATCTGCTCCAAACAACAGATCAAAGCACCTAAGGGGAACTGATAAAATGTGCAACAACTCAAATGTACCAAAGGAGAAGCTTCTAGGTTTAGCTCTGACAGCAGCTGGTAAAGCTGGCAAAATTGTATAAATACAATTTCAAAGAAAGTAGTAAAAAGTTAAGAAACTACAATTTGGAAAGAATTACTGACACTTCTATGTCCTTGCAGTGCCTGGTAGAAGAAATTTCTCTTGCTGTATTGGCATGAGGGACTAGAAGGAAAGGCAGTAGGAAGTTAGGTGATTGCTCCCTCTGGTTTAGCGAGAGTATCATGATGGTTTATTTCCCAGTCAGGGCTTCACTCCATTTGCATCTGAGACAAGAAATCCAGCCAGCTGACATAGCTGCATCTGGGTCTTGGCTACATGACAAATCAAGGTCAGTAGGGCTGACTTGAGCTGGCTTGTAACAGCTCAGCTTTCCATCTTAGCTGCCCCAGAGGCTTTTAGCCTGGAGAAAGAGAAGCATAGCCAAAAGGACAAGTCTTCCTACTAAAAGGCTGGTGGGACAGTCCGTACTGCAACACATGTGACTTAAGAGGAGGCTCAGATACAGAACTTATATTAGACATGAATATTTAGGTTACCAACATCAGGTGAGGGGAGAAAAAATGGCAAATGCATTCCCATAGGAAGCCTAGTGCTTTATTATCCACATCTTCCCATGGAACAGAAGACAAGCAGCCATGCTGGTTAAAAAAGGTGCAAGGTGAGAGGAAAAAAGCCCGGTTCAAACCATGATAACTTTTACAGACATAGGCTCACACCATTATATCCAGGAACCTCAGCACAGCCTGGTAACTCAGCTGCAGAAATCAGTACAATTTCCTAAACTTCAGAAACCAATGCCACACTCTATTTAGATTTCATACCCTACAAGACCATAGATGCATAAATTAATAAGCAGATGGAGAGACTTCCCAAATTATGCTTTTTTAACTGTAAATACAGATCATATGCCAAACTACATAACATAGATTTGAATAGTCTTCTATTTTTAATGATGACTAGTATCAAGTAATTACCAAGAACTACATAGAGAAGTCAGTTCCCCTATTTGAAACATCGCCCATAAAAAGGTTTGAAACACTACCCACAAAAATCCTTTCTTATTTTACCCAAGCAAAAAGGAGACAGGACTGGTCATCATGGTATGAGAGACCCACAGAGGAAAAGTTGACATGCACATACAGATAGATAGATAGATAGACGGACAGACAGACAGATAGAATGATGCACATATATATGAGTATGGACAGCATCTTGTTTGAAAGAATCATTGGTCACTTACCTTATGATTTTAACATAACACACGACCACGATCTGGCATAGCCAAATGACAGCTTTCTGCTGTGCGTTTACGTGGATGCATACAACAGGCAGCAATTGCATTGTGCTGTTACATGTGGAGTTCAACATTACTATACTGCTTAGCCATATGGGTTCATCCTCAGAAAAATTAGATTTATCTGACACCAAAAACATTGACAGAGCCTGCTGAACCAATGTATACAACCTGCACTACACTCTGGCAGAGGGAATCCAGTCACACTTAAGTAATTGAGAAGAAGATTAGAGTGCTTTTAAGCAAAGCTAGATTGAGCAGTCCTTTATTAGGTACTCAACCCTTTCACTCCTCTATATGTTTTCTTGCAGAGAATATATTCCCTTTTGCTCTGAACTTCCTTAGGCTTAAACAAATTATCTATCACAACTGGCATAATATTTAATCCTACGTGTACCAGCACAGATGTACTGTCTATAGTTATGAAATTGCCTATTTCCTCAGCTTGTAAATTCAGAGAAAAAAGAAGCTATCTTGTAAAAGTCAGTTGTCTGCAATGCCAGCCAGCACAATGATACACATCTAGTACTTTAAATGCAAGAAATGAAAAGTAGGTTTAATAAATACATAATACATATATATATTCTCACATTTGAAAATACAGATATCAACAAATGTGTGTGCACACTTAAGAATCCAGTTAGGAAAGCAGATGTGCAACAAATCCTTTTTAGCATCAGTTATTCAGGCTCCAATTATTCAGCAATATTCCAAAAATATAAAAATGCTAATACCACTACAGCAACCAAAAAAGGTGCCCGAGAATTGTGACAACCAGAGCTCTCTCTTGCTGCCAGTGCAGACACTTCTTTCATGTCCTTCTACCACCAAGTGCGACAAGAACAACAGAGCTGGTTACAGTCCACCAAGCTGTGTGACACCCTGTTCAAATGGTATGGCTCTGCAGTACAGCCACAATATAACTAGATACTCTGAACTGCTACATATATGTTATGCACATATTTAAAAACATTTATATGCTAAATGTAGCAAGATAAACACCAGAGGTTTTTTTTCATTATTCAAAGAACTGATGGGCTAGGTTCTATAAAAAACTCAGAGATTTTTGATGAAAGATTATCTTTTTGATATTTTCTATTGAAGCTAGCATGGAAAATATGGAAAAGTACTTATTAGGAAAAAAAATAAAAGTGTAATAAATGGATGCTGCAACTTTCCATCCATAGTAACATGCTCACAAGTGTGACAGACATTGGCTTTAATGTATTCTAGCTATATTAACACACCATAGGTATATTAGGTACCTTGACTAATGTGTGCCAATTCAGGTAATTTACAGGATTCTTTTCGCATTTTAACCTGACTGTGAATAATAAACCAGGTTCAGGGTACAAATACCAGCATCAAGGAGCTTTTTTACCCACTTAAGATATGCATATAGCTACTCTATCACAATGTCTTCCAGCATTATACAATCATCTGTTAGCTCCTTCTTGAGAATTAAAACAAACAAACAAAACAAACAAACAAAAAAACAACAACAAAAAAAAGCAACCCAAAGAACAAAAAAAAACCCCATGCTCACTTTCTGGTTTCCATACAGCAGAAAATTGCTTACTAAAGCTACTTCCTACGATAAGGATTTAAGGGAAACTAAGGTGATGCTTTTAAACTGATGTTCACTGGCTGTTTTGAATAAAAATCCACCTGTATTCCCTGGAAGCCATCCACAAGAAAAGGCTGGTATATTCAGTAAAACAAAACAAAAAAAGGTACTGCATGAACATTGATCCCAAGATTTGGAAAACTGGCTGTTACTTCTGGCCTGATTTTTGTCAAGCCTGCAGGAATATTTATAGAACTTATTTGGCAGCATTTTCCTCATTAATATCTCTGAAAAATTCCTCTCACTCTGAAGCAATCGTTTTAAATGGTAAGACATGGCAGAATTTTTTTTTTCTTCATATTTGAGCTGTACATTTTGCAACAATTTTGCAAGGTTGTCATGAAGCATGTAGACACACACTGGAAATGTTACAGAATGTGATTTTTCCTTTCACAATGAAACATATGGCATTTCATTTTACCTAGTGCACGTCTTGAAACAAGCATATAAATTCTTTGGTATGTGTTTGGCACATTATAATACAAGTGTAAAGACATTATTTTTAGTAAGGTTCTTGCGCATTACAGCACTTGTAGCTGGATAAACCAGCTACCAGGTAATGATCGTGCATTTAGCAAAATTTCTTTTCTGCATATAGATTAATCTTAATTCCTATTATTACGCAGGAGCAGTAATGTTTTAATTCTGTCTACAGAAGATGCAATTATTTTCTATTTGTTTGTGTTCATTCCAGCAGTTATCAGTTTGCCCTATATCTACTGCTACTCAATTACTTCATAAACAGGAAATTCAATACATTTTTATCTATTAATATTGCGATGATGAAATATTACTTATTCTCACTGTTGCACTTCATGAGGCAATGTTTTTGGCTCTGCATAATTATTAGCAGTTTGACAATAATTACATAACTTAAACTGACTTCTTCCTTGTTCACTGAACTCCTTTATTTCCCATGACTTTTTTGCAGATTATAGAATTCCATATCTTGATCTATGACCTTCATAGATCAGTGTGTAATATTGCCTACATTGTCAAGTAAATATGCTGAAAAACTCCTCTTTAATTTTATTCCTCATATAAAGATTCTCTCATCAGCTTCAACTATATTAATTTGTATATAAATTAAGAGAACAACTGACTTACAAAGCTAAAAGCATGCTAGTATCTTTTGCCAAATGATTTTTGTTTTAATTCACATGATTTTCAAAAGTTTTCCTTACCTCAAAAGCTAAAGCAAGTAAAAATTACTGTAGTGTCCCGAAGTCCAAAGCACATGAAACAATCTAATACTAACTGTTTCTTGAGTCAGATATTTTTGAATTTCAGTTCATGCTCATGAAACTTTAAAACTCTGCCTGTATTCATAGCAATGGACTATTTTGGTAGTTTAATACAAGAGAAAGAAAGTATCTTGCCAACTCACTATTACCACACCTGTGAGTAAGCAGCACTCAGGCAAAGACAGAGGTAGTGCTGGTCAGAGTGTTACAACATGGCTCACAGACTCCCATGGGGACAGGCATCAACACTGCCTGTCAGTTCTCCATCATCTCAGTCAGCTGTCAGGCAGGGACAGCAGAGCAGAACTGGGCCTTAGCAATAGGAACCAGCACTAGGCTGAATACAAAACAGACTTTGACAAGAACATGTCAGAAAAACATATGCAGCATAAGATTATCAGTAGAAAACTCATATAGCTGCAGACAAAGGAGGAGACTAACTAAAGAAAAATTAAATTAGTCAAGTGATAAAAATAATATGAGTACAAGCAACTGGTGTAACAGTGACATGTCTTTTCTAATTGCAATGCCATCATCAGACATCATTCCTGGCATTGAGATATTTTCCAAATTAGAATTTGGCTGTATTGGAGCTACTGTGAGCAGAGTTTTAGAGTCACATAAAACCACCTTATGTGCTTGATAAATACACTCCCTGAAGCAGTCATCAGGTGTTGAATTTATTTTCCTTTTAATTTAATTAGAGACCATAAGGACTATGAATGGCACCCAACTGGTTAGGTTAAAAACTCACATTGAGTTGCAAGGAAACATGATCCAGCACAACTGCCAGTAGGAAGAATCTCTCATAAACAAAAACATAAGCTAACCAACAAAAAAAAAATCTAACTCTTGTTGGAAGAAAACAAACCAAGCCAAACAAAAATCAACCAACTACACTCAACACTAAAAAAAACCCTCTTAAAATGCAAACCCTTGAAGAGTTTCTAAAGCCTTAAAGCCGATAATAGTTGAACTTTGTTCCAAAAATAATATTCCTAAACCAGTTCCATAATTTTGAGTTTAGTTTCCCCTTCCATGCACTTGAACTTGAAGATTACCACTATACTCTACGTAATTAGGTGTTTTCTTGCATTACAGATCAGAGTTGCTAATCTCTAGTTTCATCCTTATAAAAGTTGCAGATTACTGCAGGATTGTTTTATGTGAGCAGCAGCCAAAGGTGCAGGGAAGACAATACTGTACAAGGAACAGTTCCTTTATATAAGACTATGATTACACATAGAAATATGACCTTTTTTGTTTGTTTGTTTGTTTGTTTTATCACAAGTTCCTCTTGTAGTTTCTCTTATATTTTGTTCTTTACAACAGATGAAGGTAGACAGACATGCTGGATGAAACCAACTCTGAAGCGTAAAAGCCTTGACAGAGTGAGAGAGAAAAACGCAAGAAGATTGCAGGGCTAAAATTATGCAAAATAAAAGGCTGTACATAGACAGTAAAACACAAATAAAAAACAATACTGTCTTTTTTTCTTTCCCTTGAAACCAAGTTTCAGGTCATCTACACTGAAAGTTTCAGGCAAACTAGAGTAAAATTAGAGAGGATTTCAAAGTTAAGCATCCATGAAAGACAAAGTATTAGAATAAGTAATGTAGGGTTAAATACCTTATTTACTTCTCTCTCCAATTCTAACAAAATCATCTCATTTAGATGAAATGGAAAAATTGAATAAGAAGAAGTTAAAGATGCAGTGTAAATTGCCAACATCAGTTGTGAATGAATTTTGGCTCCTGCAGAAGTCCAAGATAGACAAGATTTATCCCTTAAGCACAGTTATGTACAAACCAGTTTGCTTCCTGATAAAGGATAACAATTCTGCAAGTAACTTTTATTAATGATTTATAATTACTGGTGGGGAAAAGAGAAGAATGGTAAGAAGATCTAAATGAAATATACTTACTAAGAATGAGACATGCTAACATAAGTGCAACTGTCAAATGAAGTCAATATCAATGTAGGGATTTATGAAGAGAAATTAAATGCAGAATGAAAAAAGTTTCACAAATAGATTTAGTGCCTCTTCTTTCAGTTATCACTGAAACTCATGAACAGAACATTTGGCTTAACACCTACTAGCAAACTGCAATTCAGATTAAACTGTTGATATGCATATAACATTTTATTATTTTGCTAATTGTTAGAGTAATAAATTGTCCTTTTAATTTCAAAGATAAGCTCTTATAAATTCCTCATAATAACTGCACTTCTTGTTTTGGGCTCAGACATTTCAGAGATAAATTCAATTGACATGATATATATGTTGGCTGAGCTGATAAGACAAAAGCCACAAAACAATATATAAAATTCTTCCAGTTATTTCTGCCTTTAGCCAAGTTTCTTTTATGATAACAGATGAAATGCAATACTAGTACTAACCTGAAAGGGGACAAGCAGCCTGAAAAGTAGCATAAAGAACTTTCCTGTTGATTTTATCTATTGTGAAAAAGGTCTTTAAATAGAAATAGTTGTTTTTAGCATATTCTACAGAAAGTTACTGAAGACGATTGTTTTATCCTCTATAGCAGAGCAATTTTAAAAAAATGTCAGGAATAAACTACTTTTTTGTCATATTCCTAGAGCAAAGAGCTTGGGTTTGATTAAATCTTCGAGGACTTTTCCACCAGCTTGAAGCAATTTGAAATAAATAACTATTTCTAAATATGAATATAACTTCAAAAGCAGATGCACCATAAGCCTTAAAGAGATAGTTCAACAGAAATAGTTAGATACTTGCCTGAGTGACCTATTTTTTTTCCTTTATTTAAAAAAAAAAAAATCACCTCAGGATATATTTTGAATTTAATACCTATGGAAGAAAGAAGTATGAAGTGCATTTTGGTAGTAATGGAAAAAGTTAAAGATTCAGTTTATGCAAACCAGTATCATTTTGTCCTTGGTAAAGGAGCTGTGAAAGTCAATGCTAACACTCATATAGCCAAAAAAGAGCTTTTTTATTTTTAGAACAATGTACAGATTGGTCAGAACATCCATGCATCAGGCAGCAAATTGATCAGAGAATTTATTGTGCTCCAATTTAGAACTTCACGACTCTTCCTATTTCCATCTGAAATATTGCACGCAGGTGAATTCCAAAGAAACAATTTCAGCCTTGCATGCCAAACTTTTTATTCCCAAGAGACAAGCAGCAGAGTATGTTTTATTTCAGTCTGAATTAGCAGTGTGTCCTGGCCGCAAGGAATGCCAGCAGCATCCTGGTCGGTGCTAACAGGAACACCGCCAAGAGGCTGAAGGGAGGATTAATCTCTCCTACTCAATGCTACTGAGACAATATTTAGAATAGTGTCCAGTTTTGGACCCTCAGTAAAAAGCAGGTGTTGAACAACTCAGTCAAGTTCAGTAAGGGAGGGCTAAGCCAAGCTCTTGCCCTTTGGGAAAGAGCTCTTTGCACTGAGCTGGAAGATGAGACACAATGAACAGCAACTAAAAAACACAGATTGCAATTTGATATAAGGGGGAAAGGACTTGTGGTGGGGAGCAGAGAAATCACTGTGGGGATAATTAGGCAATGGAACAAGTTCTCCAAAGAGGTTGTGCAGTTTTCGTCATTGTAGATTTTTAAGACCCAGTCTTGACTCTGTGTTGATCGTGCTTTGAGCAAGAAGTCAGACTAGGGGACCTCCCAAGGCCCCTTTGAACCCAATTACTGTACAATTGTGATGCAGAATTATACACACATATTTTTGGCAGAGATAGAGCCTTTGATTTTCGGGATTGTCTTGACTAATCTGAAGACTCATAGCAGGCAGCAGTCTCCTTTTACAAACTGCCTCTGTTCAAGAACCACAAAAAACAAAAGAAAAACCTCAGGAAAAACAGAACATGTGACTAGAATCTCAACTGAGCAGCGCAGTGCTGCTAAAACACAAAGGGATTTTGGTGATTTTTCTTTTAGCTTAACCCTTTCCTTTAAACCTGGGTGCATGCAGACACATATCTACTAGTGTTTGAAATGCATCCACATGAACAGTTATATACACATATAACTAGCCGGGACCTATTTTGCAAGAGATCCATACACACCACTACATACTATGTTTTTACTATGGGCTTAATTCTCTTTCATGGTTTTTCCCAGTTGTACATATTCAAGTCTATTCTCACCAGCAACAGGATAAAATAATATAGCAATATAGACACACTGTTTCCCCATTATTGAAGAGGATTAATTTGTTGAACCACTAGTCACATTATCAGGCTGTTTACAGCATTGCCATTAGAGCAAGCTGGTTAATTAAGTTCATATGATACTCAGGCGTGAAGTTCAGGCCTAGAATTCCGAGTCAATTAGTTATAATCAGGATACCAAGTCAATTAATTTTAAAAATGAAAACAAGTTCAATTTTCACTAACAATTCAATCTTTAATTTTTGATGTCTATTCCATTTTCAAATTTCAGAGTATGCTGTGATATTAAGACACATACTTACACACTTCAAATTAAACCTAATTTGAGCATTCTAATAAAGCATCAACACTAATTTGGTGTTCATTTTCAGTTCCAGAATCATGAGAAGTAACAGGCAATTTTGCTGTTAGACAAAAGTAGACATTCATTTAGCCTGGAGTTCAACAGAACAGATATTAGTACAACCACAACACCAGATTAACATCTAACTCCCTCTAGACTCTTGGAAAAAGAAGTAAACAAAAACCAACTTAATTTTGCATGGAATTAGCCCATGAGCAGATATAAGAATGGAATCCATTATGCTGAGTTATAATTTCAAACAAGCATTCTTATCAATAACAAGGAAGGGACTTTCTCAGCAGGGAAACAAGGTTGGAGCCCCAGTTGTGATGCACAAAGTTATGTGCTACAAGAGCTCTCAGACAAAATAAACCAATCCCAGAAAGTAACTGGATGAAAAAGTCATTATTAACAGGAAGGTCTACTAAGAAGGACACAGAATAAGTAAAGTTGTCTACCCGTGCATGCTTCACTGATAAGAGAGGTCATTACTATCGGACAAAAGACATCAGCATCATATTGTTTCATTTCACAGCACAAGATTTTTATGCAGTACAAGGGATCAATGCCAGATTTATCTAAGTCTACCACTATAAGAAACACCAAATTTGATTTCTTCCATGTTCTATTACAGGGATGAAATTGAGAAAATCAAGAAGGCAGCTGACAGTAAGTCTCTCTAAAGCTATAGTTACCAACTCATCCTGATACTAAGTAGACAGAGATGTCATAAAATAACAGCAGTGAACCACCACAATAAATTTGTGAGAAGCAGCACTGAGTTGTTAGGAAGACATGAAGAACATACACTGGAGGAAAAAAAATCACTTTTCAAAGAAAAAAATTGAAAAATTGCAAAAAAAAAAAAAAGGTCTTGAGTACATCAGGCAGTAAGAAAGTGCAAGGGAATTTCTATTTTCTTTAAAAAGATATAATCTCATTATTAGTCTAAGACTCAGCTTTGTACCATCTTCAGTTTAGTTTTATGCTTCTTTTGTGTATGCATCCACTACTTTTGTGCTCATAGTTCTCATAAACTTCCATGAAAAACACTCTTCTCACCTCACATAGTTGATCATATATGCTTAGAATAGGTTCTTCATTATGACATACCTGCTTCTTTCCCTTTGACCACCAGGAGCTTTTTTTTTTTTTCATTAATAATAATTTTTATTCTAGGCATCCTTTCATCTTGGCAACTTATGCTTGTTTTCTTAATGCACTGTTACAGGAAAACAAGAAAAAAGTTTTTCCTTGTTGTCTATAAAAAAGGACTCCTAACATTTTATGAACTTCTGTTTCCCAGGTAGGGCTGTTTCAGTTCCTGCCATGCACTGGTGTCATTTGTTTGCCTTTCATTATGTTTACAGACCACAGACTGTTGAACGGAAACAAGGAAATCAAGAGGAAAAAAAAAAAAACACATTTTTCCAAGAAAAATTTTCCTTTTAGGTTTTGTATACAGCTTTAAGAAAGCAGATAATTCACCAGCAAAACAGAAAATTATTTTTATATTATCTTTTTCTAGTAAAAGCATTATAAGAATGTATACATTATAAGCAATCTTACAAACACACCACTTGAAAAATCACAGTTTGTTGAGGCATGCCATATCAACTGGTTTCTTGGAATAATTCATTGATTCAGTAATAGTTGCCAGGAGTTTGGTATCAATTTTCTGGAACATTCAGGTTTTTTTTAAAAAAAGTACTGTTAAGTGCAACACAGGGAGAGAGAGACCAGACCATTACGATGTGCTAACACATTAATGACGCAATTTGAAACCCACCATTATGAACAAATTCATTAAAGGAATGTGAACACCAATTTATGCTAGGCCTTCACCTGAAAAAAAATCTAGCTGTCCATTATTAGAATTATTGACTCTTCATGGTACCTCCTGGATGCTGTTGGAAAAATATTAACTTAGGAACTGGACACTCAATACTATCAATGCATTTCCCAAAATTTAGGTTTTACTGAGAATTTTATAAAGTCTTAAGGAAAAACTACACAAGAAAGAGGTATTTGCTTAAGTCTCCACTAAGGCTTAGACCACTAAAGTTAAAATGACTGTTTTTATTGAAAAGTTCTCAGGAAAAACCTTGCTTCCTGAACAGTAGTAGAAACATTTACCAATTTTAGCCCAGTATCTTAAAAAAAAATTACATTTCTCTAACTGGCGTCATCCACAACCTTGACTTGGGATAATGTTTTTGAATGCTATACAGAAGAAATCCTCATTTGAACAACTTTTGTGTTGTTTTAATATGCTTGCCTGGGTTTTAAATCCAAATCAAGTCTGTGAGAACTTGCATATATATTTGTACTTTGTGCCACTTTAACACCAGTCTTCCCAGCAGATAAGTTTCTGTTGCTTGCCAGTTGATCTTGCAACCTGATTAGGTTTTCTATTTTTCCAAATAATAATTAAAAAAATAAAATTATCATTAACATAATTTAATTCAGAAAGATTTTATGCTGATGAGAAAGTCACCAAAAGAAACAGGCAAAAATACTCTCGTTTTTCACAATGTCCATGTGCCCAAATAATTAAGACACTTTTTGTGATCCACTAATTTAGTTTCCTGATAACTTTCATGAAGCATAGTTATAGTCTTTGTTGTACATTCAGTACAGTAATTTGAAAAGTCTTCAATAACTATTTCTTCATACATAATG
>WBND01000986.1:240922-250984 GCA_013398595.1 Tychaedon coryphoeus | reverse complement strand
GCTTATTTTATTAATTTTTGTTTACTTGTTTACTTGTTTAGTTTTTACTCAATGAGGGTGGTGAGACACTAGAACAGATTGACCAGAGAACTTGTGGATGCCCCACTCCTGTATGGTGGGGCTGGGTTGGGCAGAATTTTGAGCAATCTGCTCTAGTGGCAGTTGTCCCTGCCCATGTCAGAGATTAAGCTAGATAATAGTTAGAGATTGGAACTAGATGATCATTAAGGTCCCTTCCAACCCAAAACCCTGTGTGATACCAGGTTAAACTCCTTTTTGTTTATTCAGCTCTCAACAATATTTCTGCAGAATATAGTGCTCCCTATTTCCTGACCTTCTTCAGTTACTGGTGATGGCATTTGTATTCTACAGCTAGAGAATGAGATGGGAACATCCATAACTGCATAATACACCCATAATGTATTAGCTAAAAAGGCCTTGTGAGATAAGATTCTGGTTTCATATAGAGCAAAAAGAAAAAAAAAAAAAGGAAAAACAAAAAATAAAAAGCATTAGGCATGTCCTAGATGGGCTAAGCCATTATGATGTGTGACAGATAATGGTTAAGAGAAAAAACCAATTTTTTCCTAAATCTGAATATCATTTGCCACTCATCAACATATCTGATAGCATGACCAGCTGTATCTTATCACATGATGGAATTGTTTCTTTGGCAAAAGTGTTGACATAAAACTAAACCAGTCAAGTCTAACTAAGATACGTTATGCCAAAAAAACCCAAAACCAAAACAAACTCCAACTATTATTTGTTCTTTTCTCAGGTAAGAGAAATATTTAATAATTGCATAGGGAAACAGAAAACCTAATTCATGTTTTGGAATAAACAATTTTTTAACAAAATATATCCATAGTAATGGTAATAATTAATTATATGTAAAATTAAAGCTCTGAAAAGCTGGACATCATAATAGATGACCCTGTCCAATCCTGTCTATTCTTTAGCACTGAAGATCTGTGTATTTTGCATACTTCAATACTTTAATGCAAGAGTTGTTTCCATGGATATATAATGATAATGTGAATCTTATTAAACAGGGAGATCTGCCTTGACTGCTTCATATTCAAACACAACATTATTTTGCCAGGCATTTTGTTTACCTCAGGGAAGGCAAAAATATTTCTGTTTTCCCTGCATTCATTGTAAGTCGCAAACTGTGGCACAACTGCAGCTGTCCCTCACAGTCAGAGCATAGTTTATTTCTGAAAGTGCTGGAATACAGCTAGTGCTGGAAACATAAGCCATGCTGAGTTACAAGCCATTTAGTGCATAAAATACAGTCGGGGAAATAGGCAACAGGCAGAACTGTTTCAACATTTAAGACTCAGAATGTTAAACCCCCTTTTTACAAGATAAAACCTCATACCCAAGGGAAGGGAAACAGGGAGAATTAGAAAGCTGCAAACTAAGTATGAGATGTGCTTTCTCAGCAACAAGAGAAATAATCTCTGGAGACCATTTTATTTGTTATAAACTCCATATAAAATATCAAAGCAGAAAGCAACATAAAGCACATACATATTTTTGTAAACTATCATAACAGCTTGTAATTACATTTGTACAACACGCTTTCCCATGCTGCTGTCTTTGAAGTTTATTAACACTAATTATTGGACTTTGCATCTTACAGTGCAAAGTTAATCCAAGATTACTACAGAAAAAACATATGTATGCTGCAAGTGGCTCTTTGAATATCTAAACACAACATCTCCTGATTTAATTAAGCAGGGATAATGACAATATGACCTTCTGAGATCTCTTCAGGACACCTCCCTCTACAGTGAACTGTCTTCATTTTAGGTGGGATATCATCAAGTGAGTCTCTGAAAATTTTTTCAAGTATTTAATGAGATATGAGAGGGGAAAAAAAAGGAGGTATTTTGAAGAGCTATGATACTAAGTCGTGGAAAGTATATTTTCATTTAAAGAATTTTGAGAAAATGCTAACAAACCACATAAATATTATTATAGTGTTCTCTGTAAAATTAAAGCTATAAAAATTTTGCAACTTCCAGTTTTTCTAAAATCATTAGTGGCTGGAATACGTTCAGAAGGCACCATTCCAGCTCTTCTGACTGATGCTTTCAAAGACTGAATTTATTCTTACTCTTTTAATATTTGTCAGATGGCAGCACTGCCATCTTTAGCAGAGATTCTGAAAACATTGTATCTGCAGATGAACTGCTAATAGCAGTTCCTTCTGTAGCCATTGACACATCTTTTGCATCGAATACAAAGTGAAACTGTCCGACCTCTTTTAAGATCAGTAACTCATTTGAATCTAGAAATGTTTCCTATTGGGTGGACTGATTCTGTAGTCACACAGAAATAGTACTTTAACCCAACTTTGAAATACATTTTGGTGAAGCTAAACTCAGATAATTAAACAAAACTTTAAAAGACAATCTGACAACTTTTTAGAAGGAAGATAGCAGCAATATAACCATCAAGTTGAAGAAAAATAACTGCCTGTATACAGTATTGGTAGTCACAGATTGTCCATTTATAAGATAAAATGCTAATAATTCAACCTATAAAGATGCTGGGATAATGGCTAATTTTTAGTCAGTTAAGCTTGAATGAGATACATTTACATAAAAATCCTTTGATCTGAACATTGAGCTCTTTGCTCATATTCTCATTCTGCAACACCCATCACTACTTCTTATCCCTGTTTGTTGATGGATTGTTGTAAGACAGAAGGAAGCCCATTAATAAGAAGCTACCAGAATGTTAAAATTACAGCAACTCCAGCATTTTGTTGACATGAGAAGTATTAATTTTTTATCATCTGTGCAGACTTAAATAGGATAAGCTACTTTAACAACTCTTCCGCCTCCCTCTAAAAACACCAGAATATCTCATAGAAGAGGAATCTGGGAAATACAATTACTGAAGGGATTTACTTCAGTTACAGGCTGGTTTTCATCAAGATTTTCAGCATAGCTTCTCACAGCAATGATAAGACATAGATAGAGTTTGAGAAAAGGCAGTTTCACACATACTTAAACCTACTTAAACACATATTTCAGAGACTGCCCTCCACCAGTGAAAGCTTCAGATCCCTACTTCCCCAAAACCAGATAAATATAATTAGTCAAGTTCAACTCAAAGGCTTTCCTGTAAGCACTTTTGAGTACTTCCTTTATCTTAAACTACTCACTTATGAAATTATGTGCTTCCTTGCAGGTAACTAACAAGGAATCAAACATGCACCAACTGGGAGATAAATTCTTATGCTCATCTCAAACAGACAAGAGAAAATGAGAACACAGTTTAATGACTACAGTTAAAATCCTATGATAGCACACCAGCTGATTGTTTTAGCTTCTCCGAGTCTGGGGGCTCTCTCTCGCTTTTTTTTTTTTTTTTTTTTTTTTTTTATAATAACAATGCATTAGCCAAAACGGCATTTAACAAATTATTATCTTTTCCATTGACTATCACCCTATCACTGATTTTTAGGAATCAAACAAAACACAAAAATAAGTGTTCCATCTGCAGGGCATACATCCTCATGCTGCTTGCCCCCAGTTGGTTGATGTCTTTCAGAAAGGTCTCAATTCCCTGATAAAGAGCATTTATCCCTCTCTCTCATGGCCCATTCAGCTTCATCTTGCTCTAACAGTGACTGGCACTTTTGTGCACTGGAGACTGATCCTTTGTAATCTCTGAATCACAGCAACATCTAAACTTGTTTTCCTGCTGACTTTATCCCGGGTAAATCTTCTACATGAAACAATACTGTCATGCCAGAATAACTCAATAATTAGTAGAACACAGTATGACCTTGTAAATAACCAACATGATAGATAGCTAAGGAAGAGTAAAGAGAACAGAGTAAATTCAATTCCCCTTTTACAAACTCATTTGTGAAAGACAATCTACATTTTGAGTATTCTGAAGAAAAATAATTAAAACCAGAAGTTAAAAGGATCAGTTATGAAGAGTATTTTGAGGACAAGGCAAAGGCAAACAACATATTATTCTCAGCAAAACAATCTAACTTACAATTATTTCAATTAGGAACATCTTCCTCTCTGGAGACTTGCATACATTGCAACTTGTACAACATAATTCTCCATTATAACTAACTAGCAAACACAGCCTGCTATTCATAAGGCATTATACTGTATTCATTACTGCTAGGTTGTGTGATAAAGCTAATCCCCAGGACCACAAAGGAGCTCAGAGACACAATGGCAGGAATGGGAGCACTCAGCTGCACTCAGACTCATCCCAGGAGGCATCTGCCCATCACAGACCCATCTCCACACACTCGGAGAACCACAGGGATGCACAAACACAGGTGGGAGCCCAACCCAAGGACTACCAAGCACAAACATCCTATCTGGACCCCTCTTACGATTGTCTCAGCACAGCCTCAGCCTCATTGTCCAAGTGCAAAACCCACTAAAATGGGTCAATCAGAAGCAATCTGGAAATCTCTTTTCAGATTAATAGGGTTGCTTTCCAGGAGACATATTGTAGGACACAAAAGGAATAACAATCCCGGGTCACAGAACTTATGATGGGACATTTAGAGGAGGAACCAAAGACGGAAAAAGCCAGAAGTTTAGCTGATTTGGGAAATAACAAGACTAGGAAAATAGAAGGCTAAGGATAAGTAAAGGCCAGGTCACACATAAACAAGTGGCTGGTCAGTACACTCATCTGCCCATACCCTGTACCTGACCAGCACAGCCTGTCCTGTCCTATTTACTTATTAAACTACTTTTTGACTCTTTTGTGGGTCAGAAGGCTCTATGGTATGCACATGTGATGGCTGGCCATGGCTATAATGTGAGCCCTGTGCGTGCATGTGTGCCTGTAGGAAACATCTTCAGCCTGGCTCCCAGCTGAGCCTGGGGACATGGAGCTGCAGCACCTTCACCTCACCTCAGGCTGATGCATCCTCCATGAAATATTTCCTCCAACAGTTCCCAGTTGCTCTCTTCAGGATTATTACACAGATTCACCTAATAATAGAAATTGGGGTGCTTTGCCAAAGTCCGTCAAATTTAGAAATCAGAAGGAAAATATTTTAAGGATACCATTATACAGCACTTGTGTTGGAGTATAAGGATAGTTACATGACTTGATCTTACACCAGGAGAAACACACTGCAGTCATTGTTCCTTGAAGAACTTTTCTGAAAAGCACCATTTGCTATACACCATACTGAAGGTGGAAGTTCAGCTGGTAACATGCTGAGTTAATTTTAATTTATTCTCTTTTTCAACTATTGTAGACCATAGACAATTCTTTAACAACAAAGTAACCTGCTCACTCTACTATTTGTAGTGGTAGAATATTCAGACACCTGTTTTCAGAAATTTCTAGTAAAATTATGTTTCAATTACTTACCATAAAACAAATATTTTATTAGGTAAAAAAAATAAAAATCTGAAAGCACGAACATATTGAAGAAGTGTTTATATTATCTAGTATTCTAGATTACAAAAGTATTTCCAAGAGGAAATCCACCCTAATGTGACTAACAAATAAAGGAAACCATACTATGCCAAAGTTGAGGATTTATCCTAATATTTTGTCCAGTTAAAGCAAATCTGTTCCAAAGTACGAATTAATGTTAACAAATCCATATGGGGTTCTTCATAATAGTATAGAACAATCTTACCAAGATAAAATGAAAAGTCAACTTGATTCTTTTTGTGTCTATGCTCTGATTTGAGAAAGCACAACAGTGTGTAACTCAATAGTAAGGGCTTAGAAAAAAGACCTTCTAACCTTAATATGTATTTTGCTCATGAGTCAAAATTAAAAGTTTTACATAATAGAAGTAACTTTTTACTCTGTACAGGAACTAGGGTAACTGAGGTGGAGATTCCAGTCGTGACTTGATTTTACTGTAGTTCTTACACCATCAGTAGCTACCGGCTGCTACTTCCAACTTGAGTTCCAAAGTTATTTGAAGCTAAATGAAAATAGTTGGATATCCTCAAGGATCATTCTGCCTATTTCATTTTTAATACTATTTAGCAAAAAAAGTATAAAACTTTCTACCTTTGAATCAAGGAATAAGCTATTCTAAAAGCATAAAGTTCTTTGCCATGTAAAACAAACAGGATTGTGAACAGATCTTATATTAGCTATTGAACAATATAGTATAGGCATAAGAACTTTTGTGCTTATTGATACAGATGTCCACATGTAGAAGGGTGCTCTGCTTAAGTAGGGGTAAAACAGCTCAAGCTTTACCTTATTTTCAGGAGTTATCAACAGATAGAGATGAGGGGGGTCACACTGTTTTTGAAGAATGTTGATATCAGCCTGGCTCATTGATTCCAAAGCTAAACATTTTGAGGATGTGAAAAATAACATTTCCGGACAGAATTTGGCACTAGTGAGGGTGTGCCTGGCAAAGTCTCTGATAAAGGAACCAACAAGTGATAGTACTGATAACTTATCTAAAGCTGCTGAGTTGTCACAGCAGCCTAGAGACTATGACTGACAGTCAATCATTTTATACAGTATAAGCCTAGACCCACCTTTGAACAGCCAAGTCTTCTAAGACATCCCCTCTGGAATTCTGTATGGAGATCCCCTCTTAAGAGGTGATGGCCCTTGAGCTTACTCCTGGAGGCTGAGTGGAAGATTTGCCCACAGTTGTTGGCATGGCTGAGCAACATCAATCTCTGATAATTATTTTGCTAGCTTTAACACCATTGCTTCAATATTGCTTCAAAAATAAATGTACTGCACTAGCAGTCGTAACTACACAGTGTATCAAATAATTCTGATTAAAGTATTTAAATCTAATTATTATCATTATCAATTTAAGTGAATAATTTATTTTATTCATACAAATATCATTGTTCTGCCACCCACCGTTAATCCTGTGGGTCAAATTTATATGAAGGCTGAATTACACCTGTATTATCCTTGAGACTCAGACCATTGACCATGTCTGGGACTCTCTAACCAGAGATGGAATACAATACCAGTGTTGACTAGAACATTATTCTCAATAAGTCCAGCAATAAACCAGAAAGAAAAAAAAAAATTAACATTTATAGATGCAAAAGATAATGCTAGTACACATGAAAGGTCTTCTAATACAAGTGTCAATATATTAAAAAGCACTATGTTTCCTTGACTATTTGGCCTAATTTAGAACTAAACATTGCATTCAAAGAAGTACTGCAAGATGTCACAGTGAGCTGCAGGTGAGGCTGCCTATACACGAGCCTCTTGGATACTCTGCCGTGTTCAAGGTATAAATTCCTGATGCTGCTGCTTCCAGTATCAGCAAGTCTTCTGGTTTGGGCTAGGATAGAGTAAAATTTCCTCCACAGTAGCTGGTATGGGGCTATGCTTTTGTGGTGGAAAGTGTTGATAACAGGGATGTTTTCATTGCTCCTGAGCAGAGCTTACACAGCATCAAGGCCTTTTCTGCTTCTAACACCAGCAGCAAAGGTGCTGGGAGTATATAATAGGTTAGGAGGGCACACAGCCAGGACAGCTGATCCCAACTGTTCAGAGAGATATTTCATGGTTAATATATAAAACAGGGGAGAAGAAGGGAAGACTGATGGTGTTTATATCCTCAAGTAGCTGCTGTGTGTGATGCGGCCCTGCTCCCTGCATCATGGTTGAACAGTTGCTCACCCATGGGAAACAGGGAATTAATTCCTTGTTTTGCTCATGCGTATCTCATGGTTTAGGAAAGGTGCTCTCCAGTTTGGTGTTCCCACTGAAGCCATGCACCACTCGCCCACTCCCCCTCCCCTCACTTTACAATGGGCTGGAGATGAGAACTGGAGGCACAAAAGGGTTATCTCAAGGGTTGAGATAAGTACAATTTTCTGGAAACAGTAACGAGATGAGAAAATGAACACTAACAGCAACAATATTAATAAAAAAAGTGTACAAGAGAGAGGCAAGAAGTCCACACGAAAATCCTCGCCATGGAGCCAAATTCAATCACCACCATGTTAGGTCAACCCAGAAAGGAGTCCCTTCCCTTCTCCCATTCCCAGAAAATGATGTGAAGTGGTATAGAATTACTACCATATCCTACTCATGCCCCTTCCTCATTACGGCACAAATTAACCCTGGCCTGGCCAGAGCCAGGACAGCATGGCTTTTTCTCTCCATACTAAACTGTCTTTGTCTTGCCCCACAAGCTCTCAACTTGAACCTTGCAATTCTTTCTCCCATCACACACCAGGGTAGGGGGTGAGCGAGTGGTGTTCAGCTGCTCTCTGTGTTTAAACCACAACAGCAGGCATGACAATTTCTTATTTTTACAGTAGGTAATTAGAGTCCAGCCTAGCCATTCTGAAACATATTTAACTGAATCTTGGCATTTGCTGCAATTCAGCCATAACCCCTGCTGCCAGCTTATGCCACTAGAATGGGATTCATCCAATAAAACATTTATCTAAAATGTTCAGATGTGCCCATAACACATTCTAAAAAAACCAGGTTTTTTTAATATTCAGTCCTTCAGAGAAATCTTGAAGCACAGGGGCTATGGGGGCTTATTTCCAGTTCTTTTCCCACTAGCTCTCTCTCAATTAAATTGCTTTTTCTACTGAATTTCTTTTCATATTTTGGTAGTGCAGCTGTTGCTCTTTGTAGATTTTTCTAATAATTTTATCTGTTTGTTGCCAGGAATGCATCTTGAGAAAAGCAGGAGAAAAAAAAATGTTTACCCAAGAATGGGACTTTTATTTATGCTTTAATAAATGAAGCAATAATCATTGTTTCTTTAAGTTAAAAAACGAGTATACTTCCATCAGAAAATAACATTATAATCAGACATTTTATCAGGTCCTGCTCTGGGAGGACATGCAGTAAAGGTTTTTAAAAGAGAGGGCAAATTCACGGTAAGTATTAGGAAATTTTTTTTTTATAATTAAGCTGGTGAAACAGGTTGTCCAGAGAAGTGGTAGGTGCCCCACTCCTGGAAACATTCATGGTCAGACTGAAAGAGGCTCTGAGAAACCCTATCTATTTGAAAATGCCCCTGCTCACTCCAAAGAGGTTGCACTAGATGTTCTTTAAAGGTCCCTTACAACCCAAACTATTGTGTGATTTTATGGCTTGCAAATTCTACAGTGAATTTGAACAGTTTCTTCATATTTCACCTCCATAGTTTTATGAAATTTGTTTGCTCTTCCCCTACAAAGTACATATTTATAAGCTAAAATGTCATTCATGATGAGCAGAAGGTGATACTATAATCCTATGAAAAAAGTAGAGTTTACCTTTTTCCCTAAAACCAAAACCTACTCTATTAACACTGCAAGGGTCCTACAATTAATATGAAGCTAGTATTACTCTCCAAATAATTCAAATATACTATGGGACAGGGGTGTTTATTTGAACTCATTTTCCATGCTGGGACTCATAATTACTTCTTTTCACATTCACCTCTGGCATGTGGACCCATCCCACACTTCCTAAGCATTTTGGGATTCATCATAAGGTTATTTCCACAGTTACCGTGTGTATTCTCTCACAATGGGAAGAATAGATACTAAATATAATAATAGATATTCAATCTACTACATAGATTGAAATTTGAGCTATTGGAAAGCTAGATTACTTACTCAGGACTACTTGAGAAATTTGTGGCAGACTGAGAAATCTAGACTAGATGCTTAAACTGGGTTCCTAGCCAAAATATATGCAATACAATGACGTATGCAAGACTACAAATGCTACAAGTCTATTTGGACAAACTATTTTGAAAAATTTGATGTTCATGTGTTTTCAATAATGAGACTGAACATCAAGGAGGTAAGAAAGTTAACATGACCACATGACAAACAAGAGCTGGTTACTTCGTCTTGTCTAAGGTTTTCCACAATGGACAACAATTCTAGAAGCATTACTAGGTCTTTTACCCCATGAGATGCTGTGATGACTTCAAACATTGTAATTCTTGTTAAAATTTAAGGTAGACCTTAAAAAAAAAAACAACAAAAAAAAAACAAAAAAAAAAGCCATGGAAATATTTGCATAGTTAAATCCTTCTGTTCAATAATGAGACTGAACATCAAGGAGGTAAGA
>WBND01000986.1:219490-240701 GCA_013398595.1 Tychaedon coryphoeus | reverse complement strand
AGAACTTTGTTATTTCTGTAAGAAAAATGAAAAGAACAAAAAATACACAAGGATTAAAATTCAACAATGTTTTTGCCTCTATATAAAATTCCAGACACTTTACAAACATATTCAGATTGTATGCTCCTACAGTGGTTTAATATACTTTTTTATCTTTGTGCAAGATTTAAAACTCTATACAGGGATTCAAAAACCTAGTTATAGATAGTCTGCAAAAAAGATGGAAAAAACCAACAAAATAACAACTTCTGTATTAACAGCATACTCCCCAAGGACCTTGAATGTAACAAACCAAATTCTATTACAACCACCTTTGAACCAGAATTACGGCCACTGCAATCTCAGTATCTCTTATGACACAAAGTATTGGGGAAAAACAGCAAATATGGGAGAAGAACTCATTGCTCAAGAATGAGAGGAGCCTTTGCAAGTTACAAACTAATCAGAATAATTCTCAGACTACATGCTGTGATATTTGCATTGTCAGCTGGTTACTATGATTTGTTGGAAAAGTGGGACGTGGACACAGCAGTACAGTGGAATTGCGCTCTGATAACTGCAGTAATCTCATTACACAGCTTTTACTTTTTCAACCAAAACTCTGCACAGCCATTGTTTTCTTTAAAGCACACAGGGCAAAAGAAGAGAGGGGAAAAAAAAAAAAAACAAACCCACAACAAAACCCCAGGTGTTTGAACCATAGCTTTGTAAAATCTCTGCTTTGACTTCTCTTCTTTTCCTATATTTAAAAAGAAGGAGTGTTTTAGCAAACCCACTGTCTACATACTATTCTAGATGCAGTTGTAATAATTAAATAAATAATAAAACCACAACCAGTGCATCAGAGCAGTTCTTTTGACTAAACATACATAATAACCATCTAATTAGGCTTTCATTAATAAAAAACATGATCAGTCTTTGCAAGGCTCACTTTATCTTGTAATCATAATATAAAAGTGTCCTTCACAGGTTTTCAGATAGGCTGGTAACAGATATTCTTACACACAGAGATGGTTTAGAGGCTTGGGGGTTTTTTTGGTTGTTGGTTTGTTTCTATTTTTTTTTTCATGGGTTCTACCAGAAGAATTCTACAATACCAAATAGCAGCTGTAAGACTATAATATTATACACACAAAGTAATGACTTATATAACAGTAGAAGAGTCATAACATTATAACATAGGGCTTGACACTAATAAAGCTTAAAAATAACAAAGCGCTGGAACACACTTTAAAAATAATGTGAGAAATATATACATACATTTATATTTAACTCATTGATCAAAACCAAGTACACCCTGAGCAATTTTGAGCACAACACCAGGCTGAGTGGTGCAATTGGCGCACCTGAAGGATGGGATGCAATCCAGAGGGACCTGGACGAACTTGAGAAGTGGGCCCATGGGAACATAAAGAAGTTTAACACAGCCAAGCGCAAAGTGCTGCACCTGGGTTGAGGCAATCCACAGTATCAACACAGGGGGATGAACTGATCCAGAGCAGCCTCAAAGAGAAGGCCTTGGGCTGCTGTGAATGAGAGGCTGGGCATGACCTGGCAATGTGAATTCCCAGCCCAGAAAGCCAGTTGTGTCCTGGGCTTCGTTCAAAGCAGCGCGGCCAGCAGGGCCAGGGAGGGGATTCTGCCCCTCTGCTCTGCTCTGGTGAGACCCCACCTGCAGTGCTGTGTCCAGCTATGGGGTCCCAGCACAGGATGGATGTGGGACTGTTGGAGTGAATCCAGAGGAGGGCTGTCAAGACAGATGCATGACCTCCCAGGAAGAAGGACTGAGAAAGTTGAGATTGTTCAGCCTGGAGAAGTGGAAGTTCGGGTTGACCTAACTGTGGCCTTTCAGTATCCCAAGGGGCTTACAGAAACACTGGAGAGATAATATTTTTAAACTGAGAATAGGTTTATACTAGATATTAAAATATTCTTTACTGGTGGAGAAAACATGAAAAGCCTCCTTTCCTTTCCTCTTCCTTTCCTTTCCTCTTCCTTTTCCCTTTTCCTCTTCCTTTCCTCTTCCTTTTCCCTTTTCCTTTTCCTTTCCTCTTCCTTTCCTCTTTTCCTCTTCCTTTTCCCTTTTCCTTTTCCTTTCCTCTTCCTTTCCTCTTTTCCTCTTCCTTTTCCCTTTTCCTTTCCTCTTCCTTTCCTCTTTTCCTCTTCCTTTTCCCTTTTCCTTTCCTCTTCCTTTCCTCTTTTCCTCTTCCTTTCCTTTCCCTTTCCTTTTCCTTTCCTCTTCCTTTCCTCTTTTCCTCTTCCTTTTCCCTTTTCCTTTCCTCTTCCTTTCCTCTTTTCCTCTTCCTTTCCTTTCCCTTTCCCTTTCCTTTATAACAAACAAGGGGTTGATTGCACACAGACTGGTGCTTCACCTATCCTAAGTTTGTCGCTTAGATACAGAAGGGAGAGTCTACAGGCTCAACATCTAATGTATTTCACTATGTGAAGAAAGTGTCACAACACTTCAGAGCCTTTAGTTTTAAAGGCATGTTCATCCACTGTGGCAGCAGATAAGCTTTTGGTGGGGGGTGTTGCTTTTCATTTTGAGACAGCCAGTCAAAGCATTTGGATCACTCCCCACAAAAAAAATAGCTTTCAGAAATAAGTATAAAAATTCTCTAAAAAGCAAAGTGCTTACAAAATGTACCTTGCAATAATCCTATACTTAACCACATCCGCAGCCCTGTATGCTTCTGTGCATCAGCAGCAAAAAGCACCCACTCTCCATTCACTCAATTTGGGATGAACGCTTTAAAAAAATAGACTTCTGAATACAGCAGATTCCAGATGTTTCAGATTGCTGTGTGGGCACAGAATGAGGCTATTCAGTTTCACAGCAAGAAAGTAAAATACAGTAAATTACCTTACCAGGGTATAGTGGCACAGATTAAGGATCTTCTTCTACAACCATCAGATGATTAAAGAGCATTTTCCACATTAAAACCTCCTACAAGGGACGACCATTATCCAACACTTCATTTACTCATTAAGCTACATCTACGTTTTTACTTCTCTAATTGCAATTTGATACAAGCTCTTTAGTCCTAAAGTGTTTTTTTTTAAGAAAGAAAAGAGGTTGTATCACCTAGAGTAAAAACACCATTTTCATTGAAGAGACCTTGAATTTAAAGCTACATAATTGCAATGTGAGTTGCTTTAAAAACAGACCAACAGTTCATAAAAAACCCAAAACAACAACCTGATGAAAACAAACAAAGATTAAAAGAAACTCCCATGGGGCAGAAGGTTCAGAAACCCAAGTCCTGCTCTTTATTTGCATTCAGTCCTCAACACACGTGGTATCAGAAAGCAAGTAAAGAATTCAGCTGCTTCCTCATTCACTACAGTAAAAGTGCCTCAAAATCATATAATTCAATGTCTGAAAGGAGGAAATGTTATCTTCCCTTCCCCCAAAAAAAAAAAAAAACACATTAAGACACAAGACTCAGTTTACTCAAAGCAAATGAGACTGGGAACTGCACCTCCAAACCCTGGGGAGAGAGAGGGAGGAGGAGCTCCAGGCATTGGAGTGCAGGCCCCTCTGCTGTCCCTGCGAGGTACCCAGGTGGAGCAGGGGGAAGTGTGAGGAGAAAGGAGAGGCAGAGGAACTGTTTTGTTCTAACCACAATCCTCCACACTCTGCACCAGGGCCACCTGAGGATGCATCAAAGAGCTTGGAGTGAAGCTCAGCCCAGGAAAGATCATGTAAAAAAATATGTTGTCATAAAGTTTGTCTTTGTTTTTTACAACTCAGATGTATTTAAAATGCCAATACAACTCTTCTCACTGTCAAATCTTTTTTGCATGATAGTAACCCATAAGGGATTCCTCCCTCTATTTAAACTCACAGTCTTCCATGGCAGGGTCTCTCCCAGTGGGGGAGTGAGAGAGCAGCTGGGTGGGGATTTGGTGACCAGCCAGTTATCTACCTACCACAGCAGAATATTCATATTCAGATCTTCATTACAGTCCAAAATATTTATTTTCTTTCTTCCAGAAACAGAGGACAGAATAAATATATTCTAATTTATCATCATGTCTTGGACATAGCTAGGAATCTTGAAATTCAAGACTTCTGGTCCACATACAGGTGAAAAAACAAGTAATCCCCCTCCTATTTCTTTTGACTTTGCAGCTAATCCCCTTTCTCACAAGTATACAGATACTGCATATTAACATGGTGTAAATATGCTTAGCTCTATATATGCAAATTGAACTAAATATGATTGATACAAAATCCAGTATCATAAGTCAACCCATTAAATTAAAAAGCAAAAGACCGTGCATGATACAGGTGTGTTAACTTTAACATAAGCAGCAATGAAAACAAACTTGTGGCAGAGCAATGTGAACGACTTAAGTTGAAAGCCAAGCTGAAATATTAACCCTACCAGAACACATCCCCCTTTTTTTCTTTTAATAAAAATATTGCTTCAAGATTAATTTGTAAAAATTATTTTTCAAATGAAATTTTAATATGGAGCTAGTGTGAAAGTGCCTGCAAGTAAATTTAAAATATTTTTTCTACTATGCACATGAATGAGGCTGTATGTGACTAAAGTTAAGTAAATTTGATCATCTGCGTTGCTCTGTGTGAGTGCAAGTGTGAAAATTTTGGCCTTGATGTTAATTACCTTCTATTTCATCCTTATTTGACTATATTTACGTTGCATTTAGTTTTTCAAATGGAAATGGAAACTTAAATGCACAATTAGCTATAAAGTGCAGAGACCAGAAAAAGAGAGAAAGTGTTCAAACCAGTTATTCTCAGGGGCTTCATTGGAGAGTGGGTTCACCATGTTTCTACAATAAAATGCCAAATTTTCCACTGGAAAAGTAGCTGCCGGTCAATAAAGGCTCCTTTTCTGAAGTATCCCTTCTGGACGCACATGTTAGTCTTCAAATCACTAGTTTAAAACCAGTGACTTGACATCAGACAAACAAACTACTCCTACAGAAGTGGGTTAAAGATTGGGGGATGCCTGAAAAAAGGTTGAGAACAAATTGTAGCATCAAACAAAAGAATATTTTTAAAAGTGCTGAAAGAGAAATGTGCAGAACAGCCTTACAGAAACATTTAAATTGCTGATGAATAGTGGAGAAAATAATCATGCAGTACCTATTTTTAAATAATGCTGCTAAAAAATAATCTAAAATTTACAGCCTGGTGAGATTTGTCCCATTACTGAGTAAACTGTTAGAGAATCTAATTAAAGATAGGATGGCAGAACAGTTGGATAAATATAACTTGATAGACTCAAGCCAGCATGGCTCCAGTAAGGGGGAAAAGGGTAGAGGAGAGACAAATCTCACTCCTTTAACCAAGTAGAGGTAGTTTTTTGCAAGCATACACAAAATGGGGGGGCAAGGGAAAGGAAAGGGAGTAGATGAAGATGAGCTTAATTAACTTCAGTTTTCAAAAATAATATAATTAGATCTTTCCTAAAGAAGTATTAATTTCTTTGTAATTACATGTAAGGATATCAATTATTTAGCTTTATGTCACCAGCTGCGTACTAGGTAGTTTTCTAAGGGACAAATATCTTGATTTAGAAACTAATTAAGTAATCGGAAATAAAGTTTAAAAGTTATTCCTCAAAACAACCACAGCTATTTTTGAGTAGAAAAATCTCATGGGTCTATGCAGTCAATGATTTCAAAACGGAAATAGCTAGCAAATAGATGACATTTCCCCTGTGACACCACACTGCCTCTGTTACAAAACAAGCAAGATGATAGCACATGAAGTGTAACTTGAGATTTACAATTTGTGAAGCTGTTCCAAGCGAATAGAAAATAAGAAACCTCCAGAATCATTCTAGAATTTTGCAGTGTTTGGTTTTTTGTTTGTTTGGTTGTTTTTTTTTTTTTGTTTTGGCGTTTTTTGTTAACATAAATCTTGACTTCACCATAGACAAGGTCATGAGTGTGGAGGCATAGAGCCTGATGGAAGTCATAGCTCTTCCCTGGAGAAAAAACCCTAAACACAGACTTCAAATTCTCCCCTGAAGAGGTCACCCTTAGGTGGGCTACTCTCGGTTGTGGCACAGAGAATTTCTCCCACGATGCTGTTCAGTTGTAAGTAAATACTTTGTACCCCATTGGCCCTCTCATTTTATTCCGCCCCCTGAACCCTCAGATCACTGGCCCTGTTGCTCTACCCCGCCCCCTGCTTTCCCCATATAAACGATGCTCCCGCAGACATTTTAGTTCAGTCTTGGTCCCAGGACCCCTTTGCAGAAGAAGAATGAAGATCTCTGTGGAAGACAAACAAAGGCTCCTGTCTGTTCCTTCAGCATTGCCTACAGCAGCAGCTCACAACTGAGCTGAAATCACTCAGGGGTGGCAGATGTGCCTGTGCCACCAGGATGTCCTTTTTAGGCTGCTTCTCTGGGAAGATAGCAGCGCTCTGACCACTGCCTGCTGCAACAGATAAGTTTGGTTGTCAGGCATTAGGAATGGGAATGGAGTGCTTGAGAACACTGGGTACAGGCAATTATAAACAAAAATGCAAAAACCATGGTCTAATATCTTCAAAATCGTAAATGAAATTTAAGATGACCATTCATATTAAACATATATAAACTAGGCATTCAGAGAAATGAAAGTTTAGCAGGCTCCATCTTGATATTTCTTCTGTTCACAGATACTGCTATGAAAAAGGAACAAAAGCATTTTTCCAAAACTTACAAAGAGATTGGTGAGAGAAAACAAAGGACAAAAAAAGCTCAAACTGGAGATGTTGTTACTGTCAACCAATGAGAGTAACTTCTCCCCTCTACATCCACCAAGGAGAAGCAGGAGAGCAGCAAAGTAACTAGTTTCTGGTGGTAGTGAGGAAGCAGAAAGGGTAACTCTTCAAAGTGTCAAATCACAAGATTAATCAAATTTGGAGAAACCACAAGGCCACAAGTAGAAACTTCGGGTAGTGTTTGGCAGCATATCTTAGAGACAGAGGACCAAGGGGAGGCACAAACTCATTCACAAGTAAGAATTCCCTGTGTCTTTTGCCAAACACAGATGACACCTTGCTAACAGTTTGGTGACACAGAGCAGCCCTGAGGGTCAGGCTTGACTTTGGTACCTGCCACTTCTCAGGAACTGAGTGCTCTTGGACATGCACATTTTTCACAGCACTCACTGGGATGTTGCTCTCTGTGGATGCTACAACTGCTCCTGAAAAAGGCCTTTGGGATTTTGTGCCCTGGGACAATGAAACCTTTCATTAGTGATGCCCCCCCTCCCTACCAAAACCCCTGTTATCATTAAGGATTTCTATTGCTCCTTAACTTTACTAGATGATTGGTCTTTTCTCACCTAGAATCTTAAAAGTAATTGGATAGTTCTCAACTTACAATTTTACTGGTTAGAAATTCAATCCTTCTGAAATCTATAAAAACCCCTTATCATGCTATGTAACTGGATTTTGCTGGTAGAACCCTTCGAAGAAATAAAGCTACTTTTGGAACCTCTACGGCAAGTCCTGAAGTCTTTCCTAGCTAGCTGAGTAGCTGACCTTCTGCCTCGGGAGCCCTCAGAGCTATCCGAACCCCGTAGCAGCCCAAAGCTAGAACCACCCTAGCCCAGGCAGCAACAGCTCTGTTTTCAGGGCTCAGCAGGATCCGCTTTCACAATTAATGAATTGTCACTCACAAAGACCTCAGCAAGTTACAGAAGCTCTCTTTCTCAAACCTCTTCCCTGCTCTGGCCCAGTCACAAGGATAGTAAGCAAGACGAAGGCAAGGTGGAATCTGTCCCTGCTCTTAGAACCCTGAGACTTCATCTCTCTGGATACCTTTGGTACTGCTCAGTAAAGCTTGCTTATTCCCCTTTCTGTTACTTCAAGTTTCTAGTATTTCCAGACTCACAGCTATCCTCATTTCTCCCTTAACTTTTCTTATTTTTTATTTTACATTTATTTAAGTGAAAGGTCTCTGATTGAAGACGATAGAAGCTCAAGCAACCTGGAAAGTCAGAAGAGCACTAGCCCCAAACAGACACACAGGGATGAGCAAGTAAGAAAACCTAAGAGAAAGGAACAGGCATATCTAGATTCAAAGAAGGCCTTGATATACAAGACATATCAGAATCATGATGAAATAAAGACAAATATATCCAGGAAATACAATTCCACAGGAAAGCTAAACTAGCCTGTGCTGGAAGTGAAGCAATGCTGTATGTTCAAACAAACTTAGAACTGAATGAAGATTAAACAAGCTATCTGTGTCAACAATTAGCACCAGGAAGACACACAAAAAATCAATACCAAAGTAGAACAATTACGGAGTTGGAGCTTCATTAGAAATTGCCTGAAGCTTGTCAGGGAGCTCCCAGATATTCACAGATCTACTTTTCCCTGTATATTTGTGCCTCTAGGCAAAGCATATTGGCTTATTGGGTGCCTTCAGCAAGTACTGGAGGATTTTAGGTCTGGTTTGTTTGGTTTGGGGGTTTTTTTGTTGTCTTTTTGGGGTTTTTTTGGTGTTTTTTTTTGTTTTGTTTTTTGGTTTTTGTTTTTTTTTCAGTTGCCCTACCTGTTTACGTCATTCAGAATTAATGTGGTGGTTTTATGTTTTGTTTTTTGGACATGGTCTTGCTCTCATCTTATCCCCATTTTCCCCCATAGTTTATCTTCCACAGTAAAACTTTCTTCATTTTTTGTAATCTCAGAGGGAATTTTCATTTTCTTGACTGAGTAGGGTGTGTCCAATAAACAACGCAGCAGCTGTACCAAAAAGTACTGCGTGCTTGAGAAGACACACTTGGGAACACGCTCTTCTGAGATAGGTTAATCTACATTCTCTGGATTCTTTAAAGCATAGTTAGGGTCTTCACCTTGGTGTTTCACACCTCTTGAAGAAGTTATGAGTTGTCTAATCCTTCTGGGCATTTACACTTTGCTTTACCATGCTGGCTGCTGGCAAGAAGATCCCCACTGTTTAATTGCATTTTGTATGATAAATACATATTTCTGTTTGTTCCATACCTCCTCTTTTATTATTCTTTTTATGTCGTTCATTCTTGCTTCATGAGACATGAAAAATGAGTATAAAATTATTAATTCATGGTCATTCATCATTTCATAAGCCATTAGCCAATTTGTTTCTTCCTCAAGTTAAAGATTTAGTTACTCAATCTTTCCTTATATTGAAGTCATTAAAAAAAAAATCTGATTATCCTGACTGTTGCTATCGATAGCTAGAGGATCAAATTATGAGCTTTAATGGCAAACATCAACTTCTTATCACTTTTGTTCACTGGAAGGAGAAAAGCAGATTTAAACTCCAGTTAGACAAAATCTGACATTCTCAACTATACATTTAACTCCAATTAGCTAATATGAGTTCATATCAAATTATTTTGCCACACAGACATTTCCCTTAAAAGAAAACATTCTGTTGCTTCAAAAACCCTTAAAAGAGAGATCCCTTTAAAGGGTCACAGTAATATTTTCTTTTTTAAACAGATGAGACTATTGTATTTTCCAAAACCTAATTTTTAAACATGACACTGTGTAAACCCACTTGAACTATACCAGTCATGCTTCAGACATAAACAGCATAACAATCTACAGCTTACCATAGCTTATCAAGTAACTTCCAAATGAAAGCGCCAAATAGAAACAAGATGAATGAAAAGACTAGTGAAAGATGGAATTGACGTATACCATGACACTTCAGCTGAGCTGAAACCATCTACTACAAGAGAAGTCAACTCTCATATTTCCCATTCTTTTCTCAATTTCATATTTTAAAAAATTACTTCAGTGTATGCAGCTAAATTTTTCTTGAAAAAACACACTGGGAAATCTTATACATAATTTAGTAACATTTGTATTTTTTTATAAACCAGTCAACTGATTTCAGTTTAATGATTCAAATTTTCTGCAGCATCAGACCATAATACACTCCCAACGATCAGCAAATTATGTTGTTTTCTTAATATTGAAATTTGAATTTGTTAAACAGAGTAGTTAATTCTACATTTGCAAAGGCCTGTTACTCTACTCTGTTTCTATATAAATGACTGGGGTTAGGTGCCTGCATGTCCTCAGAGAGCATAAAAACTCAAGAAATATTTACTACAGAAGACAAACTGGGGAGATGAGTAAAAGGAGAAGCACATGTCAGAAGTTTACAAAACTCTTAATGAGATAACTAGACAGAGGAACTAAAAAGAACAGACCTTAAAGCCTTCAGTAATTACTGAGGGCACCCAAGAACAATGCCTTAAGTACCACCACAACCTGAAGAGTGGTATTCAACTCTCTTTCCTGTCACTTTCAAAACATGAAGTTGCTTCATTTTTTAAATTTAAATTTTTAATAATTTGGGGCAGAGGGTGGAAAATAAGTCTTCATAAGAAGAGTGACGTCTAAGCCCCAAAACAAACCCATATCATCCCAGCACTAATGGGACAGAAGCAAGATGGACAGGTCAGAGCCTTCTCAGTTGTTTTTTTTTTTTTCTCAGAGCACATCCCAGTTTGATAGAAATGTGGAGAATACCTGTTGTTAACATGACACAGTCATTGCTCACAGTCATTAGCCTCAAAGGTTTCTACAAGTTTGGCAGCTTAACTCAAGCTGCTGATTAAACAGAACCAAAGAGAATTGCTTTCTTACATCTCACATGCCTGTACTCGGTCTCCTCTCATCCTGGGTAGGGTAAATAAGCATATTAAAAAATAGGAAAAAAAAACCAAAAACAGTATTACTTTGGCACTTTCAATACATTCTAGACACTCTTCAAAATTGTTCATATTCATGTTAATGGATCAGAAGCTCTACAAAATGTGTTTGATGCAGTGCTTATCACTTATATATGCAACCAGTTAAAGTCCACATTGAATGGAAGGAAAATTCAAGTGTTTTTAACAAGGCTTCAGAATCTGTAGAAAGGATGTCTGCTCTACTCCCTGGAGTGGAATACAGAAGGCTGAATGTAGTCATTCAGCAGCAACAATAATGAAAGGCTGTAGCTGTAGCAGCATCATATTCTGATTATGCAACATCACACAGTACAACAATAATTAGGGATGCAGCTGATCTAACTAGATGCTAGGACAGTGAAAATGTATAAAGCATCAGCATGATCTAAAAATCTATCACAGCATGCTATGCATCAAAACCTCCCAAAGAATTTGATTACAGGTGAAATATGGAAAAAATTAATTGCTCCCCCATCTCTTGAATTTCTCTTGAATATATTAATTTAAAAATAAAATAATTTGAAAGCCTTAAGCACAGCTGTAACAACTGGTCCTACCCTCTAAGGCTGCAGTTTTATAGAAAAGCTGAGACAGAGAACAAATCTTTAAACTCCTGAATTCTTTAGAAATATAACCCGAGCATTGTGTATTTTAGAAATTTTGTATTGTCTAAACTTTAACATTACAGGAAGCTGTAAGTGCAGCAGATTAATGTCGGAGCGTGTATTGGAATTGCACTGCAAGATGCTCAGGAGAAACTCTTAATGGCTCTCCCTCTGAAAGAGTCAGGTCTTGAACATAAAAGTCAATCAGCAGGAAATGCCAGAAAGGCCATGGAAAATTAAGACTGATAGATGTTGTCTAAAATGTAGGTTAGCCAGCTAGGTGACCAGATTAAATAATAATTAATGACTCACTACATGTGTCTGCTTCCCTCTGTATTCAAAAAATATTTGGAAGTATGACTTGCTCCTGTTGAAAGCAATATTTCTAGGCTCAACAAAACACAGTAAAACCTGTACTTATTCCCTGGACTTTTTTCTTTTACATAGAAATAGTGGGAGTGTTTGTTAATAAGATGAAAATTTAGGATATCTAATGAAATTATGTCACTTATCCTTCCTAATTACTCCTTTATGATTATTCTTTTACAAGTATTAATCAACAGGGATGATATCCAGCAAAGCTTTAACAAAACACTTATCTGTTTATGAACAATTCTAAAGCATGGTTCTTATCACATGCTAATTTAGCTGTCTGTATCAAAGCTCAGCTGACTGTATAATTGGATCAGACACTCCAAGGGTAGCATAAATTCAGTAACAAAACTAAGGTGTAGCAAAAGAGCTTAAAAAATTATTTGGCACAAAGAAAGAAATTTTTGTACTGTTATACTGCTAATTATCCATCATTACACAGAAAATGTTACTTCTGAAAGACAAAGAAAGACAGAGGAGTCAGGGGATGAAGAAGACGACCCACAACAGTTGGAAAAACTCAGTCACATTTGATAATGTCTGCCTAAACCATTGTTTGGAAGCAAAGAAAACAATAATTTTGTAGTAGTTTTCAGTAGTTTAACCACCACTTTGCTCTCGGGAGCTTCTCTGTTGACAAGCAGCAGACCAAGAATGGCATTTTTCTTAGTCGGCTCCCTAAGGTCCTCTTCCATAAAGCTGTCATCCAGGTCTTTTAAGAACCTTCTGACCTGGGCTGGACCAGCTCTGTGATACTCCCAGTTGATTTCTGGCACATTGAAGTCCCCCATAAAGGCGAAGGCAATTGCCTTGGAAGCATCCCTTAGTTTCTCATAGGATAACTCATCAGTGTCATTGCTCTGGCTAGGAGTTCTATAGTAGACACTCACAAAGATATCCACATTACTTGTTTATCCCTTGATTCTTACCTAGAGGCTCTCAACTGTGCCACTGCCAACTGTAAGCCCCTTATACTCTAACTCTCTGTTACACATAATACCACCCCTCCACTTCTTCTGCCCTGTCTCTCTCTCAAAGTGCCTGTAACCATCCACAGGGCACTTCAATCAGGGGATTCACCCCTCAGGTTTCACTTATACTAGGGAGGCCAAAGCCTCAAGCTTCCTCTTGCTGTGTGCATTAGTATACAAACACTTCAGGTGTGGTACCTTGTTTGTAGCCAGCAACTCCTGAAACATACTGAGGGATCTCATTAGCACTCATTTGCTTAAGTTTTGGCACACCATCCCATTGCTCATCACTGGCAACCATGGTTTGTCCCTTTCCCCCACTCCAAGCTAGTTTAAAGCTCTGCCAATGAGCTCTGCTACTCCTATGCTAGAGCTCTTTTTACCTTATGAGAAGGGCATATCTGTTCAGGTGTCAGTAGACCAGACATTGAATAGAAAATCCTGTGGTCAGGAAACAAAACTTTTTTGCTGACACCAACCTTGTAGCCACACATTGACCCAGTGGACCTGCCTATTCCTATTACTCGCTGTTACTGAAAGAACTGAGGAAATCACAACCCATGTTCCTGATACCTCTACCAATTCTCCCAGGGCCCTGAAGACTCTTTTGATTGCCCTTGGACTTCATTATTTCAATGCTGCTGGCTTGAACAGCCAATAACAGAGAGTGATCAGAGAACTTTACTGGAGAGTTTTACAGTGAGGTCCCTTATCCAAGCCCCTGGGAGACAGCAGACTTCCCTGTGAGCTGAGTCCAGTCTGCACATTGGGCCCTTCATTTCCCTTAAAAGAGAATCTCCTGTTACAGCTACTCTTCTTCCTCATGTAGCAAGAGCTTCTTGCACTTCAGGACTAGGCTGTCATTAGTTAATTGTATTTAACACACTTGTGAGAGGGCCTGTTGTCTTTTAGTAACATTCCAGATTGATATAATTTGGTAAAATTACTAGAAACAGAAACTGGATATGTTCCATCCATAACTGTACATAATGAACTAACAATTAAAGTAACAAATGAGTTAACAAGAGTTGCACGTATTGTATTTATGAACTCAGCAATTTGAGCAATAAAAGAAGCAATAAAAAACGAGAAAATAGTAACATGGCTGTGTTTTTGTTCATCACTTGAAATTAAATACAAAGCTTTAGAATACACCACACCTATAATCTATTTATATTATAATTTTGAATATTATTTAACACAAAGGAGAGCCAAAAAGCACCTCAAAATATTACTGGGTTTGATACATTGTTGCAGGTACTGAAGGCACAAAGACACATAAGTAAAACCAAGCATGAAATAACTTAAAAGAATCCCTAATGCATTTCTCAGCACGCCAAAGTTTTAGAATGCTAGTTTCTCTGTGTGAGTCACAGTGAAGTCTAAAACCAGGGATACAATAGAAGCCTGAGAAGGGACTAATTTTTTTTTCCAGAGTATCCACTAGGCTAACATAAAAATATTTCCCAGAACTAAGCCAAAAAAGCCCAAGAAATTAAGTGAACACTTCATGAATGCAAGAAGCTATTCACAGATATATTTACAGATACATACATATATGCTTGCTTTTCAAAATATATATCCTATTTAAACCACCAAACTACTAATGTTATACAGGGTTTTTTTCCCTCTTTTTTAAATAAAGCTTTAGTCATCAAGCTATGAGCATATGTTTACTTTTGAGATCAATATAATTTAATCAAACGCTTAGAATATCTGATTGAATTATCATTCATGACAGGAAATTAATACAGACTCTTTAGAAGTACAGGTATCTGAGTCCTACATCTTAGGGTTTTAATGATTATTTTATTGAAATAAAAGTTTAGGGGTTGTTTGCTTTTTTGTTTGGGGTTTATTTTGTTGTTGTTGCCTTTATAGTGTTTTCTAAATCATCAAACAACTAATGCACTTAACAGTAACATCCCTTAGGACTGATAAACTGTGCACTACTCAGACTATCTGAAAAAAAATAAGGCTGAACAGATCTAAAGTCCATAGTGCTACATTTAATGGTGCTAATAGTTAAAACAAGAAACAAAAGCCTTTGAAATATATCCATGAAAATTGAAGTAATCATCCAAGGCCCATACCTACAACCTTTTCTCCATTTTTAAATTTGTGAGAACTACATAGAAGCAGACAAGAGAACTTGTGGGTAGTAGGAAAATATCTAAATAGAATTCATGCCACAAACACAACAACCAGCTCCTATGAACTAACCACAGGGCTTTGTAAATATTCTTTGCTCTTGAGCTTCAAACAAAAGCTTGAAGAACCAAATTCTCAGGGAAGACATTTTTACATTCTCCACAAGCATACCAAACAAAACCAATTCAAATCACACTGCTCAGTAATACCATTTTGGTTATTCCAAGTTAGTGCTCGAGTAAGAAACTCTTCAACAAAACCTCAGTCACACAGAAACCAAGTGATCCCAAATTCCCCTACCAGCCCAAATGCTCCACAACACAAGATTTTAGAAACAATTACACAGAACATGCTTCAACCACAACTTACCATAATGCTGTTCAGTGACATAGAAACTGTCCCAGGAATACCCATAAATCCACCCAAACCACCTGCCTGCCACTTCCTCATATAGTAGAACCTTTGCCACTTCTCCCAGGTGTTTCCCACATGCAGGTTAATGAAGAGACAAGAGCTACTTGCTTTCCTCTTATCTATCACATAAGGTGTCCTGCTTTAATTCAATAGACTTAGTAGTGAAATTTTCAGCTACACTTACTCCACCTGCTTTTCAGTAAAAAGAAAGTATTCAAGGAGTTTCACTTTAAATTGTCCCTGGGAGTGTAACAGTGTTCCCTTATTCTCGATGATGTTGTCTAAATATAAGAATGTTAGTTAAGATTAAAAGAGCCAGTGACAAAGTTTTGGGAAAGTAAAAACAAGCTTTTTCTGGAGGGAGGAGATGGAGAAACATTAAGAACAAAAAATTGTTTAAAAGGAAAAACTCAATTGCTTTGATTAGACTGGAGACTCTACTAAGGAAAACTGATTTCTGATGGACTCTAAACCAGAATTTATTTTGGCTACATAAATAAAAGAGATTTTTTGCAGTAAGATGGAAATCAAATATAGAGGGTGTGAAGATATAGATAGAAAAATTTAGATAAGAGGGTGTGAAAATATAAAGTAAGTTTGTCAACATGTGTTAAAAATAGTACTTTTTCAATTGCGCAAAGGAAAACAAAATAGATTTAGCTTAAATAATCATTATGGAATGTCACTTTGTTGTGTGTATGAAGCACTTACAGTACATAAAAAAATACAATATTCCTCGCTTACTATGCGTTATAGCTATACTGCATGTGTAATGAATACTTTGAGTGAAATGGGATAACAGAAGTATGAAATAGTCTTCCACTCAAGATCACTGTGCATCTTTCCACCTTAGTATACATATATATATATGTGTGTGTGTGTAGAAAGATGTATATTTTAAACAGTCATACAGTAAAGATCTATCTAGTCTGCTTCATTTAAATTTACTCCATTATAATATCTCTTTATTTATATCTCTATCTATTTATCTATTTTATTTATATCAAACTTTATTTGTGGTTATTAAAGGGGATGAACCAAGCATATCAATCAATAAACAAAGAGTTTGCTTGTGTGCTGTTGTTTTTTGGGGTTTTTTTGTTTTTTTTTTTCTGGGGTAGAGCTAATTTTCTTCTCAGTACCTAGAACAGGGCTGTGTAACAGTGTTGATAAGACGGGGATGATTTTGTTATTGCTGAGCAGGGCATTCACAGAGTCAACCCCTTTTCTGCTCTTCACAGAACCCCACAAGCGAGAAGGCCAGGGGTGCATGAAAAGTTCTGAGGGGACACAGATGGGACAGTGACCCCAGCTGACCAAAACGATATTCTGTACCTTATGTCATGTGCAGTATATATAGTGGGGAGGAAAGGAGGAGAAAGGGGGACATTTGGAGTGATGGTGTTTGTCTTTCCAAGTCACGGTTACACATGATGGAGCCCTGCTCTCCTGACAATGGCTGAGCACCTGCCAGCCCGTAGGAAGCAGTGAATCAAGTCCTGGTTTTGCTTTGCTTGTGCTTGCAGCTTTTTCTTTCTGTTTTGAACTGTCTTTATCTCAACCCAGGAGTTCTTCCACTTTTACTCCTCTGATTCTCTCCCTCATCCCACTGAGGGGAGTGAGTGAATGGCTGTGTGTGGTTTAGTTGACAGCTGGCATTAAACCATGGCAATTTGGAACTTCTGGCAGAGTTCTTCACAGTTTGGGCTCATAACAACAAAAAATATAGTTATTTTCTAAAGAACAATATACTTATTAGGCATAATCCTTATTAATGCAAATTAAGCTATTTTTACCATCTGTCTATTTAGTTCATGCACATTTTATGGCCCTGCAAACCCAGGAGGCTCACAGTTCTTGATGATTGTTTCTTAGTCTTGGTCTAGAACCACCCTAGAGAAAGGGTATTAGGTAGTCCCATACTGTAGGACATCTGATCTTTAAGTAAATTGGCACCATAAGTAGCCCAATGCTGATGTTCCAATTCATGATAACTCTTCAAGGTGATAGCTTTCCAGATGCAGAACCATTCTTCAAATAGCTGAAAATACCCTCTGTCTATACTCCATCTTCACGAAAGCTTTACGTATTAGTATTTATGTAGGTAAAGCTTTATGTATTTTATTATGGGTGTGAGTTTCACATCTTATGCTCATGTAAATATTCACTTCTGATATCTCTCTTCTCTGCTATGATCCAAAGGAACACCAAATAATTTTGGCTCCCAAGAAATAAACTTGATCACATAGATTGATTAGGTAATTGAAAGTCTCTAGAGCACCTTGCCCTTGGGTCTCAAAATTTACAGTCCACAGGTCACTCTCCCTCAAAAGGAGGTAAACAGCATTTTACTCTGACAATCAGAAGTGAGTAGAAAGGCTGCTTGGGGCACTTGTCCACTTCATGCACATTAGGTTCTGAAGTCATCATTAAAGCCTTGAGCACTTCTGAAGTTTATGAGTGGTAAGTTCCACCAAACATGATGAGGAGTTTTATCTGACTTCTTTAGGGCTAACAGGCTCACCAGTAATTAACCAAGGAAAATGTTTTGTTCTACTTGAATAAAAAGAAAGAAAAAACTATTAAATTTAGACTTATGATACCTTAAAAATGGTGTAATCATCTTCTCTGGTTTGTAATATAAATGACAGAATGTCACAACTAATATAGTGAGAAAATCCAACAAAGGAATTCTGATAAAATGTTATAATTTGCAAATAGATGACCATACCAAAGTCAATGAGACAAAAAATAAATAGCTCTAAGCCTAGTCATATTTTTCTTGCTGTTGACATTGATTAATTGTTTACCTGGTGTGGTGGTTGAACCTCTTATTAGGATGCTTAGTACTAATTAAAATTTTAAAAGAGCTCTCTGTTTCACATGCTTGTGTCTCTCTTGAGGCCCATAAATAGCTGGTTTCCCTTTTCAGTGGAGAAAATGATGAAATGAATGACAATTCCCAATGTTCAGTTCAGGCAGCAAGGTGATTCTCATATCAACACCTTGAAGAAAAATCTGTCTTTGGTGTACTTCTAAAAGTTTGAAAGGATGAAAAATGCTGGAAAGTTTCAAAAGATGGTTTTCAGCTGAGGACAGAGATGAATTTAAACCAAAGGTCTAGTAAACATGAGAAGTTTAAAAAGTCTGTGTCTAAAAGTTAAATAAACCAATGCCTGTGCAAACCCAGTTATTCTTATAATAGTAAACCTCTGGAAACATTTTTGTTCTTGACATTTGTAATATTAATTTTGATTTCTGACTATTTTGATTATTTTGAAGTGTTTTCTAAAAGTGTTTTGAAACATTGTGCTTGTGATAGAAGTAGACCACTCCTGATCCTGTAACTTGAGGTACTCAGTTGAAAATAAATCACTATTTTATGACCTCTCATCATGTTTATACCTGTTTTACAAGCAGATTTCATTAGAATCATCCAATGTTCTTAAGGTTTTTGTAGTGCAAAAATGAAGACGAAACCTCGACCTGAAAATCTGAAAATCATTCTATTTTAAAGTTTAAAAATAGTAATAAAAAAAAGTCATTCTTTTTTTTTCAGTTGCTGAAAAATGAGTTTCAAAAGATGGTCTTTATTTTCTTATTTGTTAAGCTTTGTAAGCTTTACCTTATCTCATATTTTTACCAGTAATCTTTAATCTGGAACAGATAACAATGAAAATATAAAAGTATGGGAGTTATTTTTGCAGTTTTACCTGCAATTTACAGAATGTATTCTGTAACACAAAGAAAATTAAATTGGATTTCTACAAAGAACTACTTCAGAAATCTACAGAAACAAATTTTTATGGGTCTGCAGATGACATGCTGAAAAATGTGGCCCATGTTGTTCAGACTGGAAGCTGATTAGTATCATCTATGGGAGACAGAGAAAAGGATGGAGGATGTTTGAAGGAAATAGTGCTTTGATGTTCCATACACCTGGAATTATCTTTTAGATTATGGTATTAAACTGAGGAGACCAGAGTCCTCTGTCTTTACTTTGAGGACAGAAAAGAAAGTGGGCACAAGAGTTTTCATACCCATTTGTTTTAAATCAGGGCACGTGTGCAATAAGCTGTAAAACTCAACCTGTAGTCTCCAAAATAGTTGGCTGAGGTAATAAGTCTGATGAGTGCACCACGAGATAAGATCAATAGCTTTGGAATCAAGACTCAAGTCCTAGGAGCTGTAATTGATTTTTTAAACTTCTTACCACCCCCCTGAACAGAACTGTATAGATTCTTGAAAACAAATTCTATTTGGGATGTGGATTTGAGATTCAATGTTAAGATATATTAAATTTCAGGGATAGCAAAAATCACCTTTTCTGATACAGGCTTTTTGTAGCTAAAATGAAATGGAAGCCTACAAGACAATTCTTTGATACCAAAAAGGGTTTTTTTTTTCTCTAATCTTTGAAGATGAGTGGTGTAATGGAACAGAGAGGGTTTCTTTTCTACCTCTTTTCCTTTCTACCTTTTTCTTCCTTTCTACTTTTTTCTTCCTTTCTCAATTAAGTTATGGACAGGAGAAAAGAAGAAGGCTATAAAAAGATACAATTTTCAAATTAATACTCAGAATATTATAAGAACATATCTTGCCAATTGTTTCCAATACTTTCTTTCACATTAAATTCTTCTCAGACTATGGTCTATCATCCTGTCCTAGGTGCAAGGGACACATTAAAGAAGTTACCATGACCATCCACACTCAAGTAATTATGACATGTTTTCATGAAGAGTACTATGAAAAGTACTGCTGTTTACTCATGTAAACAGAACTTAAGTTCAGGTAGAAATAGACCCACTAGTAAAATAAATAAAACATATTTTTCCTGAAGTTAAAGAATAAAAAACTTGCAATCTATTACCTAATATGAATTCCAAGTTCCACACTTTGCAAGAATGATGATTTTGCTAAAAAAATCTATATGTACTATATATTATGCATTTCTGAGTACAGTTATCTGCTGCACTCACATTTATAATAATATGCATGTCTGTGATTGTACATGTTTATCATTTTGCATTGAACTTTAGTGAGACTTAAAAGGAGTTAAATAGAATTTTTTGTACAAATATTTGAAGTGCATAATATGTTATTCAGAATTTTGTTGTTATCCACTATTGCAGGAGAGGAAGTAAAGCTTATTAAAATTTTGTGCTCTCTCTTTGTATTCAAATTAATAAGCTACAAATCTATATTTATTTTAATCTAATGAATCAAACTTATAGCTACATAGAAAATCAGCAGTAGTGGATTCATTCTGGATGACATAGGTGCAGAAATATATCAAAGTGCGATTTTGCTACTAGATTTTAAGAAATATTTTCTAGGGTTGTCCATCTCTATTTTCAATTCATAGAATGTTCTGTTTGTTCTACTGTTTCAGCTATTCACAGAAGTTTTATTTATGCGCAATTATACTTGCTCCTATGTTGGGCAATACAAGAAATATGAATGCAGTTTTAATGATTTAAGACTAAGTCTTAATATTGGAGTCTCACATAAACATTTTAAAGCTGAAGGATTTCTCTAATGTGACAGAGATATTAAGCTAGATAAGAATTAATTTGAGCATAAACATTTCAAAGAATAATTCTGATTTGATCACCTATACAATGAAAACAGATGTGGATAGACAAAGAAAATATCCTGAAATGTTGTGATAGTCTCTTCCAGTTCATTGCCTAGTTTGAAAGTGTGACAATACACAAAGGAAATTAGAATGCTCAACTCCTTTAAAATCTCAGAAATCTCTCTTTCAGTGGAACTGAGAAGCTTATTTCTTTTCTGAATGAAATAAATTCAATTCTGTAATGCAAACTGCAGAACTTAAGTGATTTTGACCCAAAATCTTCTCAACATTATATTTTTAATTCTGCTATAAAAGTTTCAATCCAGACACCACAGCTTGTATTTATTCTGTATTTGACAATATGGCTTTAAATGTTTTCCAAGTGAAAAAAAAAAAAAAGAAAAAAAAAA